>CAJQZJ010032516.1:3723497-3754404 GCA_907164525.1 Lophiomys imhausi
TGTGTGTGTGTGTGTGTGTGTGTGTGTGTGTGTGTGTGTGTGTGTGTGTGACAGCTATGCATAAAGCTGCCATCAACACTTACATGCAGGTTTCTGTGTGAACATAAGTTTCAAATCAACTGGATAAATACCCCAGAGTGTGATTCCTAGGTTGGATGAAAATTTGTTTAGATTTTTAAGAGACTTGACAAACTCTATTCCGAAGTGATTAAATCAGTTTGCAGTCCCACAAGCAATGAATGAGGGTTCCTATTGCTCCATGACTTCCCTTTTAATTCCAACCACTTATTTTACAACACAAAGAAAGACTCCCAACCTATTTCCTTTGCTACAGAAGGGTGTGACACAGGTTTTCAGGATCCACTATATCCAGGCTCAAGGGATACCAGTTCACAATAAACACCAAGAGTTGCAATATTTTCATGATATAGGAAGAATGTGTACAGGGCACCCAAGATAACTTGCTGTTCTCATCCACAGATAGTGTTTCTTTGATATAGAAAAGGATCTTCATTAAGCAGCACTTAAGCTGAACATATATAACATGAGTTACAGTTTCTTGGGAACCCAGTCACAACAGATTAACCATCTCTGAGGTATGTATACATGATGTAGCAGAGAACTAACATTTAAGTGTTGAGCTACTACTGCTCACTGGTCTAGAATCTAGCATCTTAGGGGAAGACGGTGGCGACCTTCTTACCCATAATGCAAAACACACACTAACGAAGGTACACATATTGTCTTTGGAACTGAGGACATAAATCTGGCCAGCAAAAGGGAAAGAGGTGAGTGACAATTTCAATAGCCGACTCTGCATCCAAGGAACTGGCCCAATCAACCTGAGGGACCATAATTACTTTTTCAGGTTTATGCTAAATTACTACAAACACACTTTATGTAGATGGATTTGAAAGGGATGAACTCCCTTATGCTCCTGAGGCTGTTGTGCAGGGAAAGATGGTGGGAGGCGGAGGAAGAAGCCCAACAGTTGAGCAGCCCCAGGCAGAGAGAGACCGAGACCTTGTCATAACCACAGCAGCTGCATCCTGCACTCAACAGTTTCCAAAGCTTTCCTGTCATTTGGAGAGAAGACAGGACACATTTTCAGGACACAGTGGAATGCAAGCAATTGATGGGTCAACACGGCTGGCTGGGCTGGTGATTTTGTAATTACGAAGCAGATTTTTTAGACAGAATGGTTACCCCAACTGTGTAATTAAGAGGATCATTAAGGAATGTTGCCGGGCTGTGCATCACCCCAGGGCTAGTGCTACCACATGGTCACAATAGAGAAATGCAGTCAGGCTTCATCATAAGGCCATTGCTAATTAATTGAAACAAATATTTGCAATAACGGTTCCGATAGATGATATATTTGTAATAGCTGAATGCTGAGAGAGTCTTGATAGAGGGGTGTGATCAGCGGTGAGGGCACGGAGAAAACAGGTGTTGGGCCTCCGGTTAAAAAGAAACCAATGGGCAGGCCAGCTGAAATGAGGTGGCCACGACACAATTTTAGTTGCATCAAACTCTGTCGCACTGCTTAGGATCTTGGTTGGTTCAGCATGTCTCCTCTCAGATGGGCATGGATAAATGAGGAATGTTCTGGAAACTAGCAAAGAAGGGTGATTTGAGTTGAAAAATAGCACCAAAGAGGGAGGTGAAAAAGAGATACAGAGGGAGAGAGAGAGAGAGAGAGACAGGATTTAGTGCAGGCTAAAGCCTGCAAATTACATTCATAAAGACTTTCAGAACTGTGAACAGTTTTCATGCTTTGTTCAAGAACAGACGTTAGCCATCTCTAGCTCTTCTGAGTACAAAGAAGAAACAGACCTCGGTGCGGAATGAGGGATTTAAACACAAATGCTGATGCTTTACATTCAAAAATGGGAAGAGATTACATGGATATTTGATATAATTCTTTCCAACATTTTACTGCTGCAGAGAAGCGATAACATCCAATGTAAGAGCCCTCCAATTCCATATATTTTTCACCTGTAAGTTTCCCAAATGAATTTGAAAACTTCTGACTGAGAGCAACAAAATTTCAGCACTGGGCTTAAAGACAGTTCCCCCGAGGAAACAGTCCTCAGAGACTCCCAGGATCTGAGTGTGGGTTGTTTTATCTCAGCGGTTCTCTGACTTCCCAATGCTGCAACCCTTTAATACAGTCCTCATGTTGTGATGACTCCTGACCACAAAATTACTTCTGTTGCTACTTCATAACTGTAATTTTGCTATTGTTATGAATCATAAAGGGAATATCTGTTGTTTTCTGATTTTTAAGCAACCTCTGTGAAAGGGTTGGTTGACCCCCAGGTTGAGAATCAATGTCTTATTGCTGGTTAACAAATTCAGTCTGAGTCAACTCAGCTAACCATGGTGTCACAGCATAAATAAATGACCAAAACCTAATGAAATGACCATCCCTGTTCACTGTGCTTCACAAGGCCTCACAGTGTGCAGGTGTAGGTCCTGGAGAAAGCTGGCACATCTATCATTCTCACGGCCTGAATAAGAGTCAGTTCATTCCAGAAGGCGTTCCCCTCTACACCTGGGTATAGGGAAGACGGCTTGCCACTGGTGACAGACAGAGAGGTGAGCAATATTCTCAGTGCTCTAAAAGCCATATTCTTGTGATTTGGTGAGGAATCATTTAGATGTATACCCAGAAGTGGTTATGGCTGGGTCTTGAGGTAGAGCTATTCCAAGTTTTCTAAGATATCACCAGACCAATTTCCATAGTGGTTGTACAAGCTTGCACTCCCATCAGCAATGGAGGAATGTTCCCCTTTCCCCACAACCTCACCAGCATGTGCTGTCATTTGAGTTTTTGATCTTAGCCATTCTGACAGGTGTGAGATGTGTATTTCTCTGATGAGTAAGGATGCTGAGCATTTCTTCAAGTGTCTCTCAGCCATTAGGGATTCCTCCTTTGTGAATTCTCTGTTTAGCTCTTTCCCCCGTTTTTTGATTGGATTATTTGGTTTCTTGGCATTTAATTTCTTGAGTTCTTTGTAAATTTTGGATATTAGCCCTCTGTCAGGTGTGGGATTGGTGAAGATCTTTTCCCAATCTGTAGGCTGCCATTTTGTTCTAATGACAGTGTCTTTTGCCTTACAGAAGCTTTTCAGTTTCATGAGGTCCCATTTATTGATTGAGGTCTTAGAGTCTGAGCTATTGGTATTCTGTTGAGGAAGTTGTCACCTTTGCTGATGGGTTTGGCGGTTTTCTCCACTATCTCTTCTAATAGATTTAGTGTGTCAGGCCTTATGTTAAGGTCTTTGATCTACTTGGACTTAAGTTCTGTACAAGGTGATAAGTATGGATCAAATTTCATTCTTTTACACATCGACATCCAGGTGGACCAGCACCATTTGTTAAGTTTCCTCATCTATGTTCATAGCAGCCTTATTTGTAATAGCTAGAAACTGGAAACAACCCAGATGTCCCTCAACCGAGGAATGGATTAAAAAAAAAAAACTGTGGTACATCTACACAATGGACTACTACTCAGCCATCAGAAACAATGAAATCATGCAATTTGCAGCCAAATGGATGGAACTAGAGAAGCTCATCTTGAGTGAGCTAACCCAGATTCAGACGGATGCACATGGCATCTATTCACTTGTAATCGGATTTTAGCCATATAGTACAGGATAACTATACTACAACGAATGCACCAAAGGGAACAGGAACATAGACTTTGTTTACTATCAATGAAACACTTTGCCCTAGTGGTGCTGCCTTGTAGGCCCCCAGTGTATGAGGAGGCTCTTGGCCCTCATATGACTGCTGAACTGGGGTGGGGGACTGTTATGTAGGGACACTCCACTCCAGAGGAGTGGGATGGAAGTGTTAGGAGGTAAGAGGGTGGGAGGGCGAGACTGGGAGGGGTGAAAATAGGGCACTGTGATGAAAATGTAACCTGAAGTGATAAATAAATATTTTTTTAAAAAGCCATATTCTTCTCGCTGCACTATGAAAAACCATAGCACCTACCCAACAACTTCCCAGATTAGACAATCTGTTTTACTCAATGTTCTGTATTGAAGCCATCTTTCCATTAAAGCAAAGATGTATTCATTATGCTGTAGGATGAAATTTTCACATAAACAAGAAATAAAGAGACAACAAGGAAGTGCCTCCCTTGACTAAGTTTTGGCAGAAGCTGCAGAATCTCAGAGTTGTGACTATTCTTTTCCATCCAAAGAGATCTTTAGGCAAGACTCTACAGAACTTTCATCAAACACACCATTATCCACCACAGACATATGTACCATTTTGCGCTTAAAATGTAGCTAATGAGACTGGAAAATGGGTTTTGAATGGTATTTTGTCTTAGAGGTTGGGGAGAGAGTTCAATGAGTACAAGCTCTTGCTTTGGAAGCATGGGCACTGATTTCAAATCCCTAGCTCCCATATAAAATGCTGGGCATGGTTGCATGTCCCTGAATCCCAGGAAGGGAGATAGAGATAGTTAGATCCTGGGAGCTCACCGGCCAGCCAACTGAGTTGAAGTAAGAAGCTTCTGGTTCACTGAGAGACCCTGCCTCAAAGCAATAAAGCAGAGAAGAATAACGGGAAATACTTAATGCTCCCCTCTGGCTCCTGTGTGCATGTACATGCACACACATGTATCTAAGACACTTACATTTATGCAAAATACACACACACACACACACAAACTCAACACACATGCACACACACACACGTGTGTGCACTGAGACCTCAGCCTCACCAATGGGGCTAAGCTGACTGGCCAGGGCAATTGCCTGACTCTGCTTTCCCATAGCTAAATTAGAAGCATGTGTCACTCTTTGTGTCGTTGTTTGGTTTGGTTTTTAGGATGCTGGAGATTGACCATCACAGATTACTAGAGAAGTGCTTTACCACCATGCTAAACCCCAACCCTGTTTGCAGTTGTTTTACTTTGTAGCTTGAGATGGGCTCTTACTAAGTTGCCCAGGCTGACCTTGAACTTGTGCTCTACCTATCCCAGCCTCTCTAGTAGATGGAATCACAGGCCTGCAGCTCCAGGCTTTCAGAGATGTTCTTTTCTGACCAGTAGACAGAACGTGCATGACATAAAAAAGATATATACATGATGTGGCTGTGGGTGGTCTGTCCCTGTGCTGTCTGGTTTTTATGCAAACTTGACATACAAACTAGGGTTATCTGTTTGTTATCGGGCTATCTGAAAAGAGGGAATCTTAATTGCGAAAATACTTACATAATCTCAGGCTGTAAGACATTTTCTTTATTAGTGATTGAAGGGTGGCCCCAGCCCAGTGTGAGTAGAATCATCCCTGGGCTGGTGGTCCTGAGTTCTATAAGAAGGCTGGCTGAGGAAGCCATGAGGAGAAAGTCAGTAAGGAGCACCCCTCCATGGTCTTTCCATCAGCTCCTGCCTTCAGGTTCTTTCCCTGTTTGGGTTCCTGTCCTGGCTTCCTTCAGTGATGAACAGTGTTCAGAAGTATAAGCCCAATAAACTCTTTCCTCCCCAAGTTGCTTTTGGTCATGGTGTTTCGTTGCGGCAATAGGAACCCTGAGATAGTTCTCACAGTTTGTGTGCTAAAGGCTTGGTCCTCAAGGCAGCAGTGTTGAGGTGGTAGGACCTTTAATGGAGGGGTCTGGTAGAAGGCCCTTAAGTCACTGGAGCTATGTACTTGGAAAGGACTGGGCTAAGTCTTATAGGATCCCTTTGTTACTTGTCAAGGGAGGATTGTTAAGAAGAAGGAGGAGAAGGAGAAGAGGGAGCAGAAGCAGCATGGCTGCTTCCTAGCTTCTTTGGCTACCTGTCTGGTGATACGATCTCTTCTGCCCACAATTCCTACCATGTGGTAGCAGCTACTATGAGATAACTTAGCTCAGGCTGTCACCAAAGCCACGGCAATGCTTTATAGACTTTGAGGCTCCAAAAATATAAGCTGTACTCAAGTATAAAATATAGCCTCAAGTATTTTGTTATGGTAACAGAAAATTCTCTAAAACAACTTGCTTTGGTGGAAGGCCAAGGATAATGAAGAATACATGTAACAAAGCCTGGGAACTTACTGTGGGTGCCTTGCAACATTTCAACAAGATCTTAAGAATCCTGTAAATTGTCAAGTTCATCTCATACAGTTGGAAACAGAACTGAAAATGGAAATTCACTGTCTTGGTTTCTTGGTGACCGAAACAAGAATAGCCCTTTTGGCTGTCAGTTCTTTCATGCTAGTTCTTTAATGAACCTGTGTCCTTCTCAGGGAAGATAATGAATTGTGTTCACTGGCCTGAGAGTTCCCAAAAAGATTGCAAAGTGAAATAATATCCCTATGATTTTACCATGTGTGTCAGGATTTTAAAACTCCCCATCTGAACTAGTAATTCCTATGCTAAGACTTTATCCAAAGCAATTCACTGAAAAATGTCAACAACATTACATTAAGTAGGAAAGAACAGCACACATTTTATGCATATATACACAATCTCAAAATATTTACTCCATATCTATGTCTACTACAGAAATTTGAAGAAACACATAGTGACTATCATTTAGTGGTGGGATTATACTGGTTTCCTACCTTAAGAATTTCATTGTTTTTCTTTAATATACATTACTTTTATAATTGTAACATAATACGTTATTTTTATTTTGGCAGTGTGATAGAGATATATTCCAGGTACTTATTCACGCTAAGAAAATTCTTTAGTATTTAGCTGTATCCTCAGCCTTTGTTTTTTGTTTTGTTTTGTTTGTCACAGAGTTTCTCCTGTGTAGCTGAGGCTGGCCGTGAATTTGAGATCCTTCTGCCTCCATCCTTCAGTACTGGAATTCCAAGTAGTTACCACCACACCTGGCTAAACACATTATTGTTTATAAACACCAACACTTCATTGACTTAGTGATTTCGACAGCTTCTACATGTTATAACCCATAGCCTCCCCTACCTGTCATGGATATACACACTTTGGTCTTTCCTTTGGTGACTGGGAGGTTTCAACAGCGTGCAAGTTTACATATCCCCTTCATTTTCTGTGTATGGAACGCAAATTAAGGTAGGCATGCTCAAGAGGCTGGCAATGATCAAGAAAGAGGTGACCTAACCAAGAAAGTCTGGGAAGACACTGGCTATCAATCTTTTGAAATGACCAGGAACAGATCGCCCTGCATCATAACTAGCTACTGTCAGGCTTCACAGGCAGCTGGTAGAAAGACTGGTGGCCTTTACTCATTTATAAGAAGGTACCTCTGGGCTAGCAGCCTGTGGAAGCTCCTTGGCATCTTGGCTATATCTAGAGTGAAATAAAACCCGGCATGCACATGCAGCAACTCTGCAGGATGGAGCCCTCACGAGAGCCTTCAAAAGTCCAGGCAAATGCCCAGATCTCAAGCAATCTCACTTCTAACCACAGGCATGCAATTCCAGGCACATCTCTTCCCTGATATGACTTTAGTTTGAAGCCGATGGCTTTTGTATTTTGAAAGCAACTGCTGATAGAATTGGGTTTTTGAAAACAGTTGCTGAAAGAATGTAACTTAGAACAGAGCAGAGGCTTCTAAGGTGTTGAGAGAGCCCATTACCTAACCAAGCTGGCTCTCTAGACCTCTGGCAGATGTGGGATCGGTGGAGAGTGGGGATGTGATGTACTTCTCCCCTTGAGAACACACTTTGCAAGCCGGCCACATAACAGTGTGTTATACATCTCCCAGCTTGCCACATCCTGTTATGTTGCAGCCCATCAGCCTAAACCATGATAGAGGCAAATACAACCTGGGGTGACAAGTAGCACTTTGTGCTGCATCGTAGCGTTTAAATCTACATCAGCAAAGTTGCAGACATCAGCTTGGACCGGTGAATGCTTGGCATTCACGGAATGTGATGTCATTTGCGGGAACTGCTAGCTGAGGGCAAAAATGCATCAGAGAGGCAGCTCTGGTGTCACACTCCACCTGAGAGCCAAAGTTCATCCACTGCATTGAATTATTAAGTCCTCTGCCAAAAGCTCTGCCACCACCATGTACATGAAAGGATCTGACAAATGAAAATATTCCACATTGTTGGGATGAGGATGTATGTCCCTCTGTCTTAGTTTAGGTGACTAAGTAAAGAGGAAATGTTTCAAGCAGAGAAGCAGCAAACACGAAGGACAAAGCATAAAGAGCCTCAGTCAGTTTTATTTTCCAGCCCTGCCCCTTCATTCACTGACTGTGTCTCCAAAGTTTCTCTCCCTTCCCAGTGGTGGCCATTCATCTTAGAACAAGTCAACTTTTTTCACCTCATCTCTTAGGGTTTTATTGAGAGACACCATGACCATGGCAAAAACATTTCATTAGGGCTGGCTTACAGTTCAGAGGTTTAGTCCATTATCATCATGACAGGAAGCATGGTGGTGTGTAGACAGACATGGTTCTGGAGAAGGAGCTGAGAGTTCTACATTCTGATGCACAGGCAGCAGGAAGAGAGCTGTGTGAGCCGTTGGGCCTGGCTTAAGCATCTGAGACCTCAAAGTCCACTGCCTAGTGATGCACTTCCTCCAACAAAGCCACGTCAACTCCAACAAGGTCTCACCTCCTAAAGGTGCTGCTCCCTATGGACCTATGGGGGCCATTTTTATCCAAACCACCATACACACACCAACATAGTAGGGTGTGTCATGTCCTCAGAATATGTTAAAGCAGTTAGGGTCGGGGAGATGGTTCAGGCAGTAAGCCCTGTGCTGGTCACATAAGTACAAAGACCAAAGTTTCATCCCCAGAATCCGTGTAAAAAGATGGGATGGTGGTGTGCACCAATGGTTCCACACCTGGGGAAGCAGAGACAGGAGGTTACCTGGGACTTGCTGGCCAGCCATTCTAGTCAAATCAGTGAGTTCCAGGTTCATTGAAGGACCAGATCTTAAAAAATAATGGTACCTTTACACAATGGAATACTACTCAGCTATCAGAAACAACAAAATCATGCAATTTGCAGTCAAATGGATGGAACTAGAAAAGCTCATCCTGAGTGAATTAATCCAGACACTGACAGATACACATGGCATCTATTCATTTATAATTGGATTTTAGCCATGTAGTAGAGGATAACTATCTTACAACCAACTCACCAAAAGGAATAGGAACATAGACCTTGTTACCTGTCAGCGGGGGCACTTTGCCCTAATAGAGTTGCTATATAGGCCCCCACTGTAAGAGGAAGCTCTTAACATTCATACGTCTGTTGATCTGAGGGGAGCTGATATGTACAGGCAACCTATTCCGGGGTCAGGCTGATCTACATAGCAAATTTAACCCATCCAGGGCTATATAGTGACCCTATTTTTAAAAATCTACATATTGATGTGCCTGTAACTTAACACATTTACTTCAATGAGGTGGCCTTGATACTCAGTGATCTGAGCTATTGAGAGAATATATATAAAATGCCTGGCACAGAACCCAGCTTGGTGCCTACAAATCCTGTTCTAAAGGGAAATTCATCCCACATACTGTTTTTCTTAATGAGGTTGGTTTGATGGGTATATGGCCATATTAGTTCATTTATGTACAATCTGAGGGTCCTTTCCTTCCTTGATGGCAGAATTGAGTATTGTTGACAGTGACCATTTGTCTATCGATTCTAAAATATTTGATCCATCTTATTTTCTAGAAAATGTTAAGCAATCCTATTCCCAGCACACACATATTCCCCCCATCTTCTAGACTCAGAAAAGCTGCTTATTAAAGGCACTTTATAACTAATGTCCCATTTTCTGTTAAACACCTATTATAACACATCTATACACATGTCCCATCAACAATAACCACCAGAGAAGAAATTCACATGCATCGCATAATTTCCACATTACATGGTGTTGTTTTTTACAGATGAGCTTACATTGTTCACAGAGGCCCATCCACAGTTCGGTAGGATGATGCTTCCATTTAAAACTATATATATTCAGAAAATGTCCCAATTACCTACCTGCACAGCGATCAGATGGACTATGCTTAATTGCAGATCTTAGCAGTCAATATCAACCACCGTGTGGCATTGGCTCCGTGCAATAGAGGTGGGGGCCACGCATGGTGGTACACATCTGTAATCCCAGCACTGGTGCCAGAAGCTGGCAGATATCTGTGGGTTTGAGGTCTTCATAGCCAGTGTCAGGCAAAGCAGGACTACATGGTGTCCAAAAAAAGGAGGTGGGGGTGATGTTGCTTTTCATTTGAGTTAAGTCCTAAGAAATAAAATAAGCCTATTAAAGATCATTTAGAAATGGTCCATACTGTAAGAATGCTGCTGTTGTGACTCTGAAATGCACTTGGGCTGGACTCCTTCAGCCCTTCCCCTGGGAGACAGGCACCTCCTGGCCTCAGGCATACCTGTGAAGATCATTTCCGGCTCTGTGAATTGCCATCTGCACTCAATATCTCTCATGTACCAATTTGTGGAGAGGGATGAGGGTGGGCAGATAGGACAAAGGATTAATAGCCCGTTTTCCAGTGACTGGGAGTGTGGAGGACAGATATTTAGCACTGAGGGAGATAAGGAATGCCCATGCCTTCTGTGTGTTTGTACATGGGAGATATTATCAATTTCGATATCTCCTTGCCTTAGGTCAGTAAAAATTAGAGGCAGAAATTGTATTTAGCTCTGTTATCTACTCTTTGCAACCTAGTGGTAGACTGGTTAGCATAAAATATTGCTTGGGGTAGAGAGATATTCATAATTTACATAAGAAGCCCAAATGCAGGTTGGTCAATTTCTTCTTTGGACAATGTAGTATCTGTAAGTTTCCGGAGAGATAACAGAATCAGCGTCAATGTGCCCAGCCTTGGACAAGTTTCTTAACCTGCTCAGTCTTAGTTTCCTGGTGCAGGTGATGAAATGATGACAAGTTAGCATTTCCACTCCTGCCCGGGCACCTAGCTTAGCTCTAAAGGTGCTTCATGGGGTCTCCTCCCCCATTTTATTTTTACAAGCATAGGAAGCACACACTATTATTTTTCCTTCTTTGTTGAGGAAGCTGAAGGATAGAGAGGTAGGTTCAAACCTTAGTAAGAGGTAAACCAGGATTTAAATTGGCAGTATGCTTCCAAAGCTTGTTCTGATTGATAGGAAATGAATCTCTGTGTTTTGTATAAAGTAAGACTTCACCAAATGGGAGCCATCTATAATGATGGCCATGATGAAATGTTAATTAAAAGAAACAACCAAAAAAAAAAAAACCCTATAATTTAGGAATAGTCGAATGACAATTCCCCGGATGATCTCTGTCCCCAGCAAACAATCCTCCTGCAAAGAGAAGGACTTCCTTACCTGAACTTGCTTCTGACTTGAGATAAAGCTGATGCCTTTGTGCCAAAGTGCTGATGGGATATAGTTCTAGATTTGACCTTTGACTACAATGTTCATGCTCAGCCTTTGTGTGGCAAAATCAGGGATGGATGAGTATGATAATTAGTAATGCCAACTTGACAGGAGGCAGAATCATCAAGGAGAGCAACCTCCCAGTGTGCCTGTGTCTAGAGTAGGTTACCTGACGGGGGGGGGGGGGGAGACCCACCCTAACTGTAGCTGGCACAGTTTGATGGGACGAATGAATGGTAAGCTGAGCACCAGCCCTCACTGCCCTCTGCTGCTTCCTGACTGAGGCTGCAATGTGACCAGGAGCTTCATGCTCCTGCTGCAGGCTCTCCTGCCACTATGAACTTCCTCTCAAACCATTTCCTTCCTTACATTGCTTTGGTCGGTATTTGGTAGAAGGAAGAAGGAGGGTAACTAATACAAAGGCAATCGTGTGCTCACAATGGCTACTGTGTAGAAGGTGGAAACTATTATTTTTAACTGAGAAAGGCTTGGACCTGGGGCCCACTTAAGTTTACAGACATCATTAAGAAATGGCGGGAATGTCCCATCTCTA
Source organism: Lophiomys imhausi (assembly GCA_907164525.1). NCBI lineage: Eukaryota > Metazoa > Chordata > Mammalia > Rodentia > Muridae > Lophiomys > Lophiomys imhausi. Next base: position 3,735,390 of record CAJQZJ010032516.1, read on the forward strand.
AGATTCTAGCACTGGGTTCTGTCTCTGTCCTAGCACAGGCAAACATTCAGAAGAGAGTTCAGGATGGGGATGTAGCTCAGGGTAGGACAGTCACCTAACCTGCGTATAGCCCCGGGTTCAATGCCTAGCACTGCAATAAAGGAAGAAAGAGGGAGAGGGAAGGATGGAGGGGGGAAAACTTGAGAAATAAAGCATAATTTATGAATTGAAGAAAGAGATGCAGAAGTGAAGGGGTAGGGAGAATAAAAGAGGTGGGTCATAAGCATCAATAAGTCTTTGGCAGGGACTGTGAGGTGCAGAGATATGAAGCTTTGGGTAAACTATGCTATGGTTTGACTGGGAAATGTTCCCCACAGCTTCATGTATTTGAACTTTCATTCTCAAGTTGTTGGCACTCTCTTGGGAGCCACTTCTCTCCTTTCACCATAAGGATTCTGGGATTTGAACTCAGGTCACAGGTTTGTTGGCAACCACCCACACTCATTGAGCCATCTTACTCAGTGGTACATTTTTGGGAAGTTGTGGAATTTTTAGGGGGTGGAGCCTAGCTAGAGGAAGTGGGGCACTGGGGAATGGGCCTTTAGGAGTATAGCCCAATGCTCACATGCACAAGAGCACATGTGTGTAATACTCCATGTATTTCTAACCACACATGTACAGGATTAAATGCACTAAAAACACCTTAAAAAAAAAAAACAGGAGTATAGCCCAGCCCTGCTTCCTGCTTCCTGGCTTGTCTAAATGTGAGCAAGTCGCTCTATGTTTCTGTTTCCACAACCTCCAGCCATTCCTAACTTCCCCACTGTATTGAACCATATCTTCAGAGTACAAGACTAAATAAATTATTTTAAGTTGTTTCTTGTCAGATATTTGGTTATAGCAACAAGAAAAGTGACTAAGGTAGGATAACATGGTCAAGGGGATGATAAACACTTCCAAGGAGTGGATGAAGACCAGAAGAGCTGAAATACAAAAACTCCAGCAGACATTCTTAGTGGCATTCTTTACAATAGCCAAAATGTCCATCAACAAAAAAATAGACAAGAAAAATGTGATACATATGTTCAATGAGATTTTATTCAACCTTAAAAAGGAAATTCTGATATTGCACTGCCCAGTATCTTTGAACCTTGTTGAGACTGCAGTAATTGAAATAAGCCTGACACAAAAGAGCAAATGTTATATGATTCTACTTACGTGAAAGCTGAAGCTGTCAAAAGCAGAGATAAAAAGAATAGGATATAGTTTCAAGGGGCTGCCGTACATGGTAATGGAGGACATTATTTGCTAGCTGGAGAGCTTAAGTTTGTGAAGATAAAGTGTTGTGAATGTGAGGAGGGGTGAGGTGTACTGTCTAAGGGCTCTATTGCTGTGAAGAGGCACCATGACCACTGCTGCTCTGAAGAAAGCCTTCAGTGAAAAGCATTTCTGTGTCTCTTTCTTCAACTCATACATTCTGCTTTGTTCCTCATTTTATTTTTCCCCTCCATCCTGACTGCCCTACCCTGAGCTACATCCCTATCCTGAACTCTCTTCTGAATGTTTGCCTGTGCTAGGACAGAGACAGAACTCAGTGCTAGAATTTCATAGGTGGGACATTCCAGCCATTTCTCAATGATGTCTGTAAACTTAAGTGGGCCCCCAGCCCAAGCCTTTCTTAGTTAAAAGTAATAGTTTCCACTTTCTACATAGCAGTCATTGTGAGCACATGATTGCCTTTGTATTAGTTACCCTCCTCCTTATTAATTAAATTAATAGGAAAGGCTTCCAGCTTCCAGAGGTTTAGTCCATTGTCATCTTGGAGGAAAGCATGGGAGCATGCAGGCCGACCAAGGGCTGGAGAGTTTTATACCCAGATTCACAAGCAAAGGAATAGAAAGACGCTGGGCCTGTCTGGCTTGAGCTTTTGAAACCCCAAATCCCACCCACCCTCAGAAACACACTTCCTCCAACAAGACCACACTTACTCCAATAAGGCCACACCTCCTAATCCCTCTCAAGTTGTGCCACTCCCTAATGACCATGAATTTAAATATATGAGCCGATGGGGACCACTCCTATTCAACCTCCTACGTGTCCTTATTAATCCTGACACATATATTTAAAAGCAGCTAAAACAGTAAGCTTTACTTTAGTTGTGTATATTTATATAAAGAATGTCACTAAGAATGTCTCTATATCGTCAGAGAAAATCTGATGATAAAGAGGGTGGCTGAACATGAATGTATGTTTGATGGTGCTAATTGCCATCTTCTTGAGCATGCTCATTACATGTACATAACTGTATGTATACCCACAATGGTGTCTGGGTGGAAAGAAAAGGAGTAAATGTAGAGAACTAAACCAGGTCATGCTCACCAACAAAGATTACGAAGTTGCCCTAAGGAGCTGCCACCAAAGATGGGCATATCTGTCTGAGGCAAGAGAGGAGGGTTGAGACCAAGGCATGCAAGGACTGTATATGACAATATGAAAGAAACTGGCTACCAGAAAGGAAGCTGAACCTTCCCTTGACAAGGCCTATAACAGATAGAACCTGCTGAGAATGTCTACAATGGGCAAATACACAGACAACCTGTTTTGCAAATGATCTATGCATGCCCCAATCTTTTGTGGATGGGTGCCACAGAGTTTCTACCCTTTTTCCCACCTGCTGACAACTTCCTCCCTTGGAAGAATATTCTTTCTTTTGTCTCATTTAAAAAATGTATTAGATTATTCAATTTATTTTATGTGTGAGTGTTTTCCCTGAATATATGTATGTGCACCACATGCATGCTTGATACCCACGGAGCTGCAGATGGTTGTGAACCACCTCGTAGGTGTTTGAAATAGAACTCACATCCTCTGCAAGAACAACAGATGCTCTTGACCATTGAGCCCTCTCTCTAGACTCCAGAGTATTTTGTCCTAATGTTCTATTTCTACCACTATCCCTATTTCCCTTTCTAGTTCCTTGTCACAGAGCCTAAAAGCCTAGTAATTGTAGTAGATGCCCACTGGACCTGGATATCAGATGATAGCATCTAACCAATCATTTTCCAGAAGGCCCATAGAGTCCAGAGGCTTGATGGAGGGTGTCATCACCAGTACTCTTGATGACTAGAGCTGGCAAAATTAGCTTCATGGAGAAGCTTTTCTCAGGCTTGTAGAGATTTGAGTTGGTCTATGGAAGAGCCAGCTGTATTGCTGCCTCAGGACATGAGTGTCAATGTCACATGTACATTGAGTCAAAGTGGTCAGTCTCATAAAGATACACAGAGACCACTTGTCTTAGTTACTATTCTATTGTTGTGAAGAGACACCCTGACCAAGCCAAGCTTATAAAAGAAAGCATTTAATTGAGGACTTGCTTACAGATTCAGAGGGTTAGTCTTTTTGCACCATGGCAGGAAGCATGGTAGCATGCAGGCAGGTGCTGGAGGTACATCCTGGTCTACAGGCCAAGAGAGAGACGCTGGTGGGCATTTGAAACCTCAAAGCCCACTCCTAGTGACAAATTTACTCTAACAAGGTCATATCTCCTAATCCTTCTAATCCTTTCAAATAATTCTGCTCCCTGGTGACTACGCATTCAAATCTATGAGCATATGGGGGCCATTCTTATTCAAATCACCGCACCACTAGAAGCCAAACTACCAGACTCTCATTGAGTCTGGCAGGCTCTCTACAGTTGGCAAATCAGAGCTCACTAGAACACTAGTCTCCCTACAATTAAACAGATAATTAAGAAATAAGAACATATTTTTCCAATATAAATTGATAACTACTGGTTGGTAATGGTAGCATTAGGAATAAATTGAGCAGTAATGTGCAAAGGAGGTTATTGCTGTTGTAAAAATAAGGATCTGTCTCTGCAACCAATCAATTCAGCAGATATATACCAACAATCAAATTGTTAAAAATGACTCCAATAAATTACCCAACGCTCTGTCTAATGGCGCCAGAAGCAGCTGTGATACAATTTAGGGCTGATATAACCATACGTCGAGGGCAGTTTTTCATCCTGATATTTTCCATTCCCTTCAAAGCAGTTGTAGAAGAGCCTTCAGCTCTGTTTAGTGCACCCATGTGAAAATAGTGTGTTTCACTCCATAGGTTAGCCGAGTCATTTTGGCAGACAATACTCAAGAATATATACTTTAATATAGGAAGAATCATTACCTTTCATCCTATTACTTCAGCTACAAAGTAGAGATAGCCTTAATTCTTTGTTAAGCCCTTTGGCATGTAAGGAAGTCATTCTTCTTTATGAGCTGTTGCCCTTTTTCCCAAAGAGTGTGGAAAAAATCCACCAAGGACTACTTATAATCATATAATTTTTAGTGTTGTCTCACAGCTATGTCAATGAAATCAGGGTGATCATTGAAGATTTCAGTCTGTCCACACTGTCTGTTAATACCTAATCACAAGGCCATGCTAGTCTGTTGGTGGCCTTTTCTGTTCTTTGCATATTCGTGTCAGATGGAGGGGGGGGGGGAAAGTGGTTAAATGCTGGTTGAACTGAAAGCAATTTTCCCAGCTGGGAGTCCTGACAATAGGAATCCATCCTTAATAGAATGATTCAAATTTCATTCTACAGTATAGTTTGTCTGGTAGGATTAGAGGGTATCCAAGACGAGAGATGGTTTGCCCCAGACACAATCAGCACAACAGCAAAAACATCAGCAGTAGCCAGTGGACTTCTGCTTGTTAAGTATTTTCCTCAGTATATAGGAGGCCACAAAGCACACTGAGAGAAACAGACACAGGCTTCATCATCCAATAACTTATAGGAAGCATTGAGAACTTCATATTCCTGATAAGGTACATAGGTACTCAATAAACAGCTGATGAATCAAGTCTAAGGCTAGTCTCATGGACCAGGGGTTGCTAATAACTATAGATTACTAATTGAATGTCTACTGAATTGACAGATTTAATTATGAAACAGAGAGGTATCAGATTTTGAAAAATTTACTCTAAAACTTCAGGCAATTTAAGTCTAAAGGAAAGATAGAAAGAGTCCAAGGTCCAAGGGGGTCAAACAATTTTAATTTGTTGAAGACCAAATGCAGAGATCCAGTCTGTCCCATGTGGAAACAGGCTGGCAAGGAGATAGTGGCACATCCCTGAGTGGTCACATCTTTCTTCTCTAGAGAAACAACCATGTCCTGACTAATTTGCCAACAGACATACACTGCAAATTTCCCGATGAATCGGAGATTGTCTCTACCCAGACCTATGACAGAGCTTGTAAATGAATTCTCAAATTTAATTTATTAAAAACTCATTTCTTTTATTTTTTCCCTTTTTACTGAAAATAGATTTTTTTCCTCACTTAATAGATTCTGATTACTGTTTCCTACTCCCCTAACTCCCTCCAGCTCCTCCACACCTCCTCTCTAATCCAGATCCACCCCCTTTCTAACTCTCTTTAGAAGACAAACAGGCTTCTAAGGAAAAATGATAAATAAGATAAAACAAATACTAATACATCAGAATAACATGAAATGAGCATATAAAAGGAAAGGAGCCCAAGAAAAAGCACAAGAAACAGATATACACATACAGACCCACTTGTTAGCACACTCAGGAATCCCATAAAAACACTAAACTGGAAGCTATAATATGTAACTAAAGGATCTATAGGGTAAAGTGTGTGTGTGTGTGTGTGTGTGTGTGTGTCCTTGAGTTTGCTTTCTGTTGGCCATGCAATCCTGCTGCATAGCTGAATGTGCAGTCCACCCTTAAGAGTAGTTTGTTTCCTTCATGAGTCTCCCTTGAAGAAAATTATATTTTCACTTGCAAGTGGTTATCAATTGGAGATAGCTTCTGCATTAAGGATGGGATTATGTGTCCATTTCTCCTCTCTGCTCTATAATCCCATCTAGAGTAGACCTATGTATGTCCTGTTCATGCTGCCTCAGTCTCTGTGAGTTCCTATGTGCATTGATCCTGTTGATTTAGAAGGCCTTGGTTTTTTTGGTGTCCTCCTTCTCATCTGGCTCTTAGACTCTTTCTGCCTCCTCCTGAGCCTTTATGGGAGGGATTTGATGAAAGCGTCCTGTTTAGGACTGTTTCAAGATCTCTCATTGTCTGTATAATGCCTGGCTGTGGATCTCTGTATTTGTGCCCATCTGCTGCAGGAGGAAGCTTCTTTGATGATGGCCAAGCAAGGCACTGATCTATGTATATAACAGAATGTCATCAGAAATTCTTTTATTGCTACATTATTTTGATAGAACAATAATATTTGATTTTACTTTACGTCCCTGGGATATCTAGTCTCTATTTCTTGATTACCCAAGCAGTATCGGGTATGGGCTCCATCTCATGGAGTGGGGCTGAAGTCAGATATTGGTTGGTTACTCTCATAACTTTGTCCCACCACTGCACTAGTATATCTTGCAGGCAGGACCCCATTGTAGATCAGAGGCTTTGTAGCTGGGTTGTTGTTTATGTTTCTCCTTTGGTAGCCTGGAAAGTGTCTTCCTGTACCAAAGACACTACCACATGGGGGTGAAGGCTCTATGTAAAAGCACTAATTGACTTCTCCATGTTCAGTGGGGAAAAGCTCACTTATTTTCAGCAACGCCAGATTTCTGAGTAATTCCCAACACCATGGGTTATTTAATACAATACATTTTATTGTAATTTCTGATCAACCAAAAAAATCCTTAGTGATGAAATTGCTGGATGTCTCTTAATAGGTAGAAATACATTATGGCATTGAGCCCCACAAGTGTTGGGCATTCACTAAGATACCTAAAAATTATGTGTAGAAATGGAAATTCCATGTGCATAAGCCTCTCAGTCCTCCTTCTAGAAAGTCTGGCAGAGTGTGGTTCTATATTCTCATCTGATATCAAGGAGGAAACAGGTAGATTTGAGATCATAAGCCCAGCTTTGAAGGAAGCCACTTTCAATGTTTGCTTTCTAAATGTTTTAGAGCATTAAATTCCCATATAAAGCTTTGAGGTGAATAGTCTTAGAAGACCAGCATAGTCATAAGGGCTTTAAGAAAAGATTTTTCTTTATTTACTCTATTCGTCTTCTCTGGATTGAGACTACTGCTCAGTGTACCCACTAATTCAAGCAAGCAATGATCTAGGTAGAAAAGCCACCATATGAAGTTACAGAGGAAAGAAACAGGACAGTACACACCTGATCAAAGTATTTCCATCACTTAGGATATGCAGCTTATTGGAATGTGGCAAGTTCCTTACATTAATGCTCTTGGTACTTTATCTCTGAGCTTCTAGATAGACAAGCATCCTCAATAGAGGAGAACTGGTCATTAAGCAGGAAGTTCAATCCCTTCCCATTTCTCAAAATAAAGACAGATAACTTTCTAATCATAACTTTCTCTTTTAAGTATTTCCTTTCACAGCTCTCAATGACTGCAGCCTAGAGATATGGATTAACTTCTGGGTCGAATTTTTTTTTCCTTTTAGCATGGTGTCTGACAGCTGGGATGTTATGATGTTTATGAGATCTGTACTGTCAAAGAGATTATATAGCACCTTGAACGGCTTAGAGGACACATGCTGTGTAAATCTGAGAGCTGTAAAGTCAGGGACCTGAGGAGACAACATAATGTAGGATAAATCTGCCACCCCCTTTCTGTCACCTCTGCTGGTTTCCTGGAAGGAAATTCTTGAAAAGTAAACTGGGACACAGTGGCACAGGGTCCAGAGCTCTTAAGATTCTGCTTTCCTGGGCCTTCCATTGTGCATGAACAAGCCTACCTATATGCAGTCTCTCAGTACAAATACAGTACTACTGATGGTGTCAGAAAGGTGAGCACTTCAAGGTAGTTTCCAAAATGGAGGTTATAATAACTGGTCTATAGATGGTTGCATACAAGGATATACACAAAGTGAATAACTAAATTTATGTTCAATAAAATCTCAGTGCCATTTGTAAAAGATATAGCTAACATTGTGCCAGCTCCATTTTTTAAACTAAGATTTAAAAATGAATATAAGTTATATATGTCATATACATATATGCATGTTAACAACAGTTAATGAAAAGAAATAAAGCCATGAATTTGAAAGAGAGCAAAGAGGGGCACATGGTAGGGCTTTGAGGGAGGAAATAGAAAGGGGAAATGGTGTAATTATATTATAATCTCAAACATGAAAGACAAAATATAAACAGCAACATTCAACAACAACAAAAAACCTAATACGTTTTGTTTTGGAGAATACTTCAAAATATATTTTAAATTGGGAATACTTTAAAGATACTTGTAAAGTGGCATAAAGTTCATGGGAAATTTGAGAATATCCAAGTTCAAATATACCACCAGAGATTTCCAATTTCAAGATGGCAGAGAGGAGGATTTTTTCCTACCCCTTTTTCTTCACAGAGATCACCCCAAACCAAGAACATTAATGAACAATTGAATATAAATTTCACCACTGAAAAATTAGGAAACAAAATATAAAAAAGTGAATGAAGGAGTTGAAATCATATAGAAGAACAGAGGAAGCCTGTATTGTTGATTTGAAAGGCACTAAGTTACAGAAATTGGGATTAAGGAAAGGGATAAAGGGAGGGGTAATTATAAGTCTACACATCTAAGGAAAGAGAGCTATTGCCAGAATTCCACCCCATCCCCAACAGCAGGTTGACCACCCTCCTATAACCTGTACCAAGAAGCAATTAATCTAGATTATCAGAGTCAGGAACACTAAGTCAGAGGAAGGCAGGCAAACAAGCATCAGGCTAAAAGCAAATACTGTGTTAAGTGGACATTGAGACCCATCCTCAGTTTTTGGTTGCATAGACAAGTAGAACTAACGACCACACCATACTTTGAAAGATCAATTTTCCTTACAAGAATTTATTCTTTGAGTTTGCAAATACTGTTCTGTGTTAGCATAATTAGCCATGTGAGTCCTCATCAGTCCACATAGTTTTATTGGTACCCAGCCTTGGCCACTCATGGGGAGCTGAGAAATCTTAATGGAGCCTGTCTGACCCTGTAAGCCTAAAGTATTTACTATCTGACCCTTTCCAGAAAGAGTTTGCTGTTTCTCTGGTCTGAGCCAGGGCATCTTGAGCTTCTGTGTTCATCACATCGAGGGACTTGTTAAAGCTAGGTCTATTCTCAGGGTTTGTGATTCAGTGTCCTAAGAAGGGCTCAACAATTTGTATTTTTGGATGCTTACTAATTAATACTCCCTATACTGATTTGTGAAGGCATTTACCTGTTCATAATCTCCTGAGCTGCTAAATTTCCTTAATCCAGACTCAGATGTAACCTGACACATACATTCTTATTTTGTTTGTTTGTTTTTGAGACAGTCTTGAGTAGCTCAAGTTGGTCTTGAACTCCCTGCCTAATCAACTGTGAAAATGAATTTCTGATCCTCCTACCACCACCTCTTAAGTGTTGGGATTAGGAGTGTGTGTTACTATGCTCTGTTAATTCAGTGCTAAGGATCCAACCCAGATTTTCATGTACACTAACTAGGCAAGCGTTCTACCAACTGAGCTTTCTCCCCAGCCCTGGATCGTAAGAGCACTGCAGCATTGCTGTGCCCTCCATACACCAAGCATCCTGATGAACTCCAAGGCTGAGTTTAACTTTTCCTTTATCTTGTCAGTTCTTTGTCTTACCGTAAGCCATTTGATTTTTCCTCCCAGGATTTTGGAGGGAGAGCGACAAAACTTGGAAAAGAATAAGAATTAGCTTTGAGTTTCTGTTGCACTGTGAGTGGGTAAGACAATTTATTTCTCTGAGCCTTGGGAACAATAGAATGCTCTTATTTTAGGCAAGTTAGTCTATCAATGCTATCATTTCATAAACTAAAGTTACAGTGTTAAGTGTGACTGTTAGTAACCAACTGAACTGTTGTAACAGTATGCTATACATTATTGATAACCCTGCAGTATGGAGCTGATGTTGCTATCAACAGAGGAAATGACTTTGCCCACAAACAATAAGCTTTAATAAAATAAAATCAGTCTCTGATCAAAAAGAACCTCTTTTCTCCATTAAGTACCTATATTCGAAGATAAAATTTGCCTTCATTTTGACAGAAGTAAGAGTGTGCAGGGAAGGTGAATGGTATTGATACATCCAGATGCTTGGAGCAAACCTTTCCCATGTGCCTTCCTAGAGCTTCTTCCCAGTTGCTGAGTTACGGTCCCAGCTTCTAATGCCTTGCTAGCTTCTGTGTTCCTCTGGTGTCCTAGCACCGTCGTTGCACTGCTCTAGAATGGTACAGGACACTGGGAAACCCCTTCCCACACAAGAAACCTCAAGGAACTATTAGCCAGGTCCATGATACAAAAAGCCATTACCTGCTGATGACCCTCAGTTCATCCAGGTCTGGTCTAGAAGTTAACATAGAATACAGCAACTGTCCCTTGCAGCCGCCCAGTTTTCCCAGCAGTCCTGGGGCTGATGATTACTGGCTGCCGATTTTGCACCTGGCATGCCTCCATCTGCAGTGCCATACTTCCCAGAAATGTGAGCTTTCCTTTCAGTCTCACATTTGCTTTTTAGCTGTTAGTTCAAGGTCAATGAAACTAACTCTGGTTACTCAACAGTTTGACATGCTGCTGGTATACCTGACTGAAAGGATAGTGCCTACATGTGCCCGGCTCTTCAGGGAACAGACTCATCAATCCCAGTGTTTACGGACTCCTAGAAATTCCATGCACAGAACTCAGGTGGAGATCTTTGAGAGCTCTTGGAGATGGCAAAACAGTTCAATCCCAACAGCAGGGCCACTTTGGAGAAATATGCATGTCAGCCCACGGAGACATGGAGTCCGAAGAAGCAGCCTGATTGGGAAGCTCTGTGCCTCCCAAAGTTACAGTGGATGTTGCTTCCCCCTTTGGAGGAAATAACAAGATTGTCCTGACGAGGCCAACATACATCTTATTAGCAGTGTTTTTCTGTCCTTGGAAAAAGGGGGTCTGAGACCTGGATTTGGTTCCAGCCCTGCCACATTTACTCTGGGATCTCCTAAAAGTCACACAAACTCTCTGGACCCCTCTTAGAAAATGAAGGAGGAATTAGCATGGTGATTCCCAAGGTTCCTTTGAATGCTAAATTACCATGATTCTCTTGAACTCTAGGGATGCCATTCTTTGTCCCTTTCCCCTTCTAGATACCTATACTATCATGGAGAATGCAAACAATTTTTAATATGAATCCAAGCAAAATGTAATAAAGAAGGTAAATTTGCTCCCCACATTTACATAATGTATTCTCAAGCCAAGCAGAAATGGCATTTGTATTATTTGCAGTTTTGAATTATCTGCACCACCGCACCCCTGCATATGTGCAGATAATTGGGAGTTGACTCTATAGGAGGAAGATACACAATTGTCACATGTGTGGATCATATCACAATAGCATCAGAGTTCGAGCTAATATGATTATCTCAGCTGGCAGAACCCAGAAGACCCTAAATAAGTTTTATATAGAGGAAATTTTCTTTTCAGAAGTCCCTAATTACACTTTTTATCAAAAGGAATAAAGGGGGTAAGAAAGGTATGTTAACCACACATCAACTTCTGGCCTCAACTTGCACATGCACACACCTGCACACAGAAAATTCGTGTAAATTAAATTATGGACCAGTAGACACAAACATTCCTCTTTCTAGCTTGTGATCAGAGCAACTCTGCGGGGAGCAATAAGGCAGCTTGCCATTTTATTGAGACTGTGGGCACTTGCATCACCTGTGATAGGTGAAACGTTATGGAAATAAGGTCTGTAGTTGGTGATGGCACCATGCCAGTCCCCAAACAGTCTCACAGCACCTCAGCATTGTCATCCAAGGCAGCAGCTCATGGGAAAGCTGTGAGTTGTGATTTGACACCGACCCTTTAATAAAGCTTAAAAGACTCGGAGCTGTCTATGAATGGATACAGGGAAATGGGTGATTTGGAATGAAACCCAAAAGAAAGCCTGGAGCCTGTACAAATGTTCCATTCACTCAGATTCAGGAACATGAACAGGTCATTGTGGTAAAGGTCTCCGAGGCTGCTGAAATAGAACCAAGAAGCTGTCTCAGGATTGAAAGGGGGTAGTTTTAGGACAAATACAACAAATTACTACTCGACAAAGCAGGCAGTAAAGAAATGAAACATGTCACCCCTGAAGGCGACACAGACTGGAAATAGAAATAGGTTCAAAAATTGCTTTGGATAAATTCAAGACGTAGAAATCAACAATACAGGTTCACTTTGTAGTAGGAAAGCTAGGTACCCTTGATATGTGACAGAATAGTTGTGCTTGCCTGTAAAGCACCTGTTTGCCACTCTTAGAACTGTTGCTACTACAGTTGTTGGCTTTTGGAGTGTAAAGTACTTACAAAGAACCTTCCATGCATTATTGTAATTAACCTTAACACACTGCATTACATGCAATTATTCCCATTTTAGGAAACAGGGAACAGTATTTACAAACCCGCGGCATTGGGTGCTCAGTTAACATGGTCTGTCTTCCATATGATATCATCCCATCCTCTGTGTTACATGATACTTCCCTTTCCCTGACATTACCACTCCCTAACCCCTGGAACAACTCATTTGTAATGGTTAGTTTTGTTGATTTGACTGGACTTAGAATCACCATGGAAACTGGGTGTGTCTACAAGACACAAGAAGGGTTTAGCTAAGGAGAGAAGACTTGGTGGTGCTCTTTCAGAGGATCTGGGTTGAATTCCCAGCACTCACATGGGCACTCACAACTATCTATAACACCAGTTTCAGGGGCTCTGATGCTGTCTTCTGGATCTGTGGACCCAGGCATGCCATGGTGCAGACAAAAGATACAGGGAAAATAGTTGCACATATAAAATAAGAATTTTAAAATGACTCCAATGTCCATTATGAGATGGATACATCAGCAAACTATAGCTACACAATGTAATATTATTCAACTATAAAGTGAGTCCAGGACAGCCAGGGCTTGTTACACAGAGAAACCCTGTATTGAAACAAACAAACACAAAGAATACTTTCCGATATACACTATACCATGTATGAATCTTGAAGATATTATACTAAGAGAAATAAGCCAGACACAAAAGGCAGAAATAGGATAATTCCAACCACATAAAATATCTACAATAGATATATTCACTGGGACAGGAAAGAAGTTAGAAATTATCAGAAGCTGGAAAGAAAGGGTCATGGAGAGTTACTGCTTACTACTGTCAGAATCTCTGGGCAAGATGATGAAAGGCTTTATGAGAAGACAGTGGTGATTCATACACAGTATTGTGAATGTAGCTCATGCCACATTTGATACTTAATGTTATTATTAATTTATTAAAAATATGTACTTACCACAATAAAAAAATTCAGTGCACACACTGTAGGCTATTCACAAGACTTAAGAGGTGGGGAAAGCCTTCCCTGCCATAGACTCCCTTTATTAATTTGAATACTTTGAAAACTTTGTATCCTTTGTAGCAAAGTGTCCAGGCCCACAGCTGGGGAGCTCTAGCAGCTAGACAGGGCTGCTTCAAGTTTTACATCTGGTCTCCCTCTTTCCTCCTCCCCACCTCTGCAGCTCCCCTGGGTGACATCCCCTGTGGTCCCGGAAAGGGGTGCTTGGATCTTCAGGCTGTGCTGGCCGGCCCCTCTACACCTGTATGGTGGAGGCTTGGATTTCTTTGGAAACACAGTTGTGTTGAATGAATGTGTAAAGGTTGTGGGAGTACTTAGCCTACTGTTGAAAAACAGACTCATAAAAGGAGCATACAAATCGTTCTGATGGACAGTCACCTGGGAGAGCAAGTGGTCTTGGTCAATAGGTGGGCCTAGTGAGGAGGGCATAAAGTTGGACAATTAGAAAACATCTGTGTGCATAATTAGACAGTGTATAAAAGGGAAGGCCCGGAAACTCCAAGGGCTTTTTTTTTTTTTTTTGGCTTGGCATTGCTTCACATCACTGATCATCGTTGCTTAATTTCAAAAGACGCTAGACAAAGGTTTCGGCTGCTGAGACTTGCGGCCTAGGTTGGACAGTGCCCAGGTGTAGGCTTGTTTGGAGCTGTGAAAGCCGTGGTGCCGAGGCCGCACAGGGCCCCGGAAGAGTCTGAGACGGCAAGTGGGGGTGCAGAGTGCAGCATGCGCCCCGTGAGACCTCGGCCTCAAGTGAGTGTGTGGCAATGGCCAGCTCCTAGGCCTCACAGTGCAACATCTGCCCCAAGGAGGTTCAGCTAGCTCCGATGGATGGAAGAGATTGAGACCCCAAGCGGGGGTGTGGCACCAAAGCACGGGGCCATAAAGAAGGCAGCACATGCCCCATGAGGGTTCAACAAACTCAAATGGATAGGAGAGACTGCAGCACCAAGTGGGGGTGCAGCAATTGCCATTGAGATACCAGAGCTGGATAAGCACTGAGTTGCTGCTGACGGCTGTGTTCTCTTTGGCACTGGATGACTTGGATGGACTGTGGGCAAGTTGCCCCAAGGAACTATGCCTGTGAAGTATCCTTCCTCCAGGGCCTCGGGTTGTTGGGTTGGAAGGAGTTTAGAGTTATTAATAATAGTTTAAAGGTACTCCAACACAGCTCAGGACTCCAGAGCAGCTGAGGCTGAATCTCCACATCTCTGGGACCTGAGGTGCCTGAAGAAACTGGGAAGCTGCAGCAACAGAAAGCAGCAGGGCCTGAGGCTTCAGTTACAGTTGCTGCTGACAGGGCACTCAGGGGGAGGGAGGCGTGTCCAACTGGAGCTAGTCTATGAGCTCCATAGCCATCTCTGTGGTGACAATGTATTCGCTAGCCATTCCCCTGAAGCAGGGAGCTTTACATGGTCTGGCATTGCTAGACAAGGACCAGGACTAGGAATCTGAGCCCTTAATATAAATTCATAGTTTAGTTAAGGTAAGTTGTTTCCTTTAGCTTAGAGTTCAAGTCTGACTAAAACCCTTAAAGCATGAGTTAGTATGCCTCTCCCTCACATCTCTCTAATTGTCATAATGGCAGTTTCAGTCTCTAACTGCCACAAAGGTCATCTCCAGCTCCTTAGTAGTACTCTTCCCAGATTATGCTAATTTTAGGTAAAAAGTCTGAACAAAAAGCCACCAGTCCCTGAGCAGGAAAACCCACCTCCCTGAACAGGAAATCTCATCAATCCCTAAACTCCCCCAAGCTAAGGACTTGAAATCCAATTTTCACTCACAGAATTTCACACACGGAAATATCTGCTGTATCCAAATTTTTAAAAATTGGCTTTCGTTAAGTCCCACACTAGTTTTTATGGTCTGAAGTCTGACCAACACAGATCCTGGCAACATCAGTCACCCAAGAGTCTCATTCTTTATTCAATAAAGAGAAGGTATCACTACTGGTGAAAGTACCCCATCATTATGGGGCACCTCAAGCTTAGACTCAACTCTCAGTTGTCACTTTGGGTGAGCCTGGCTTATCAGCTGGAACCATTCAGCAATCAGCTGTGTTAATCTCAAAAGTGTGTCCTGAACATAGCCTCCCAAGATCTGCCCTTGCATTTAGACCCAGGGAGAAGAAACAACAGTTAGACCTGACTTACGAATCTCTGTTCTTGGGCCTGGTTGGCAGACACTGTTGCTGAGTTGCAAAAGGTTTCCCCAAAGTCATCTTCCTTGGTTCTCCCACTGTGTGGAGCGGCTCTCCTCCACACAGTGGAAGAGTAATTATGAGTAGCAACACTTGGGACTATCAAAATATAATGAATGATTGCTGCACCAGGAAAGGGGGAGGGTTTGGAGGAAAAAAAAATCCCGATAGAAGGTGAGATGGCTCTTTTTTCATTCTATGATGAAGATGGATGCAATGTGGAGTAATTGTCCTATGGAATGGTAGGGTTAAAGAATGTCCAAAGGACACAAAGCTAAGGATGTACAGTATGTGGTGCCTGGGGAGACGGGATCTGTGCTATTACGAGATATCATTTACTTCCTCCTCTTCCTTATAGTCATTTGTATTGGGGTATCAAAAGTGAAAAAATGGATCAGAAGTGTACAGCTCAGATGAGCAGAGCCCAGATCAAGGAGGACAACATGACCAGAGCGCCTCAGAGTTCCTGCTTTCATGGTTCTTGCCTCTAGAGGGAGCACTTTTTGATCTTTTTTTTTTTTTTTTTTAAAGATTTATTTATTATGTATACAGTGTTCTGTCTGCAGGTATATCTGCAAGCCAGAAGAGGGCACCAGATTTCATCACGGATGGTTGTGAGCCACCATGTGGTTGCTGGGAATTGAACTCATGACCTCTGGAAGAGCAGCCAGTGCTCTTAACCGCTGAGCCATCTCTCCAGCCCCCAACTTTTTGATCTTAATGTCATTGGGTGGTTGGCCTGACTTTGCAGTTAGGTAAATGGAGTTGTATGGTGCATATTGCTTTGAGTTTTCATTTGCTTAGTTTTGAGGTTCTTCCATATTGCTATAGATAGGTGTTCATTCATTTTCTACAGCTCACACAAATCTCATGTGTATACATAACAGAATATGTCCACTGATAAGTGTTCATTCTCTATTAAGTTTTGGTTTATCAATGAACATTCTTACTTGGTCTAAACACACACACACATTTTCATTGGGTCTGCACCTGAAGTGCAATTACTGGATCAGAGCACAACCAATTGCTGGGTTGGCAAACAGATTTTCCAAATAGTTACATCAGAATCCTTATGTTGCAAAAGAAAGCATTTGTTTAAGCTACTATAAGCTTGTTACTAGATGCATCCTTAGCCAACAGAGCCTTCTTGGTGTTTGAACATTATGTATGTACGTATGTATGTATGTATGTATGTATGTATGTATGTATGTATGTATGTATGTATAATAAACACAGAGATCCTCCTGCCTCTGCTGTGCTGGGATTAAAGGTGTGAACTACTACAATCAGTGGTGTTTGAAAATATTTTCACAATTAGTTTAAATATATAATCAGGAGATTTAAGATAAAAATAGCCTTGAAATACTAGGTAATCTCACAAGATAGTATAATTTCCTGGCTAGATTTACAAACAGTGGACACTATTTGTGCAATTTGTTTCACTTCTGAAATCATTCTAAATGCTTCATGCATATTGACTTATTTGTGGGTGGGCTTAGTATCACATGACTTTAATTCCAGCACTTGGGAGGCAGAGGTAGGTAATCTCTGTTAACTCAAGCCTGGCCTGGTCTCCATAGTGAGTTCTAGAGCAGCCAAGGTTGCATAATAAGACCCTGTCTTAAACAAACAACTTACAAGGATCCTAAAAAGCAAATACTAGTGATCTGTCCATTCCATAGCAAAGAAACCCAGGTTCAGGGAGATCAAGCAGGTTATGGTCACACAAGTGAGAAACAAAGGAGCCAGGATTTATATAACTCTCTAGTTGCAGAATCTGTGTGTTTCTTAATCAGCTCATCACCCTCAAGGCCAGGCCAGCTCCACCTCACCTCCGTGTCCCTAGGCCCTACTGTCTGGTATCTGTACATATCTGGATATGAAATTTCAAATACCACATATTTTGATTACAAAATACAAATTCAGTATGTTTATGATGACCTTACAGGCTACTTACTATATTACCAAACTAACTATATGCAATAACTTTAAGAGGTTTTTTTAAATATTAGTTTGTGTTCCTTGTACATAGTTATAGATTTCACAATGATGCTTTTGTTTAATTATATCATGAACTTTTTCAAAATGGCTATCTTTCAAAAAAACAAGTAACAACAAATACTGAGGAGGATGTAGGGGAAAGAGTCTTTGAGCCTTTAATGTAATTGTTGGGAATGCAAACTAAAGTAGCTACCATGAAAATCAGTATAAAAGATCTTCGAAAACTAGAAATAGAGCTACCACCTAAGCCTGTTATCCCACTTCTGGAATATGCCCAATAGCATCTAAGTCCACACACAATAGCTGTTCTTGTATGTCCAGGTTTATTTAAGCTCCATTCAAATATCAATCCTGTTACAGGATCAGTCTTGGTACGGTACCCATCAACAGATGCATGAAGAAAATGTGGTATATGCCCACGGTGAAGTTTTATTGAATCATAAAGAAAAATAAAATTATATCTTTTGTAGGAAAACGTGTGGAGATGAAAGTGATTATATTTAAGCAAAATAAACCAGACTGAGAAAGACAAATGTTGCAATAAATTCTCTATGCCTATTATTATCTAAGATAGTAAATTTCTCATCTCCCAACAAACGGAGAATTTTTAAAATACCCATTTATTTGGGGGCAATAGTTCCATAAGTGATGTGTGTTTCCATATGTTACAGTTAGCATTGCTTACCAAACCTGGTGGGCCAAGGTTGCCACTAGATCAGCACAAAGAGAGGCATTTGGGAACACAGGAGGGAGCAGCTGCAGGGTGGTGCAGAATGTTGTGGTCAGATCTGGATGGAAGAAAGCAGAAGTCACCAGAAACTGAGGATTGAAACAGGAACCAGTCCTGCAGAAAAGTTTCAAATGCAGGAGGGAATGTCTTCATTTATGTCAAAAGCTCCACGAAGAGAAAGGAGGTAGGAGCCTGAGAGGTACTCCTTCCAGGTTGACAAGTAACCGGAAGTTCAGTTTCTACCGGAACTCTTGGTGGAAGTTGGGATTGAAAAACAGAACAGGTTTTGAGTTTTCAAGAAGGTAGTATAAAAAAACAAACAAACAAACAAACAAAAAACCAGAAATGGTATAAAGTGGACATCAGTTGCTTTATTTACCTAGAAATCATTTCCCCTTCCTGGTCCCAAACAGCTCATGTATTGACCCTGGATGATGGTATATTGAGAAATGATTACAGATCATGACAATGCAAACTTTTTCACACTGAGATGACATTATTAGGACATATGAAAACTGGGAGGTGGAGCAGGATTGGAGGAAGTAGGCACTGGGAGTATGCTTTGGAAGGGCGTATTTGGTCCCTTTCTTTCTTCAGTTCTCTCTCTGCTTTCTGGTGACCATTAGATGAGCATCTCTACTCTTCCAGGCCCTCCCCGCAATAATGTGTAGCGTGTGTGTGTGTGTGTGTGTGTGTGTGTGTGTGTGTGTGTGTGTGTG
>CAJQZJ010032516.1:3757900-3774314 GCA_907164525.1 Lophiomys imhausi
CCAGTAGGAGATGGAAACATCTCCAAAGATGGACAGTCCACTCCTCCCCAGTAGGAGATGGAAACAACTCAGAAGATGAACAGCCCACTCCTCCCCAGTAGGAGATGGAAACATCTCAGAAGATGGACAGCCCCCTCCCCAGTAGGTCCTTTAATCACCAATCCCTTCCTTAAGGTCAAATCTGATGTGTTTTTGAACACTTGCTTCCCAGAAAGAAGTACTATTTTGAAGGCTGTGGAGCCCTTAGGAGGTGGAACCTGGCTGGCAGAAGTAGATCTCTAAGGGCAGGTTTTTGAAGCTTGCCCTGACTCTCCTTCTGTGCGTCTTTCCTGCTTCATGCCAAGTGAATAGGTATGGCCTCACACTTCCACCTCCACGGAGAGACCCACTGCACCCTGCCTTCCCTACCAAGATGGGCTAAAACCCCCAGGAAACCATGATCCAAATTAAATCTTTCCTCCAGCAAGTTACCATTACTGTCAGGTTTTTTAGTCACAGCGAAGCTGAAAATAGCAAATAGCACTCCTATATCCCCTCCCTCTTCCTCCAGTTACTTCTTTCTCTCTGGTCCATGTAAATGAGCACACATGCAGCTTCCTTAATTCCACAAGAAGTCTTGGTCTGAACGCAGCACAGCCTTAGAGAAAGATTAATCTCCCCAAATGCCCGCAATCCAGCAGTATGGAAGCTCATAATGGTCTTTTCCAATCAGAAAACCACTTTCAGGGTCTCTTTACCAACCTGCTCCAAGCATTCCCCTCCATCTTGAAGCAGGTTTTTGACTCTGTCTATGCAGCACTTTGTCTCCTTAATAAGAACTTTGGCACCCTTGAGCAGCTAATCTTTCCAGGCTGACCTCTTCCAGCAATGGGTCTGTCTTAAAATCACTGCACATCATTTTCTCTGAACAGAGCTGAATAGTAAAGAACACAAGGAGCTTTTAGACCAAGCAGGATGATGGTATTTGGATGACAGCAAAGACAGAGTGTTAAAATGCTCCGCGGTTGTGCACCAAGCAAATTTCTTTACCCTCGCACCTCTGTGAAGCCCAGAGCTGTGGCTAACAGGCTTTCAGTGCCGCGTTTAGCACATATTTACACTCTCACAGTTCCTAGACAGGAACCTCACCTCATCTCAAAACAAAGTCAGCCGGATCAGACCACCTTCTCCGTCTGAACCTATTAAATCTTATTTATTTCCCAGCTGCTCAAGTTTCCCAGGTAATGGTTATTTATGTAGGAATTTGGCAAATGTCAGACAAACCCAGTGATGCTTGTCTGGACTCCTATTTACAAAGGATGGCAGCCAGAGGAAGTGTGGTTTTCCCTGTCTTTTGTCCTAAGATTGTCTTATTTAAGGTTTTAAAAATCAGGGCCACCAATGTCTGATCTGTAGTGACATTAGGAGACTCCATGCTATCTTGAGTGCTTCAGGATATAGGAATGTGACATCAACACTGTAAACTGTTTGTTCCCCAAACTCGGGATGCAAATACATTCACAATGGTTTCTTGTATTGTTTTTTTTTTTTAATGTGCCCTGTAGTTAAATTTGCCCCACAGCAAAAGTCTCCCATGTACTTATTGGCAGAGGTGGACCCTAGTACCTTAGACTGTTAATGTTTGCCAGAGGCTTAATGCCATGGAATAGTGCTGACAGTGTGGATGACAGTCGTTCCACAGAATCACTTCACAGCATACTAGTGCTGTCAACGGAGCCAGTTTGAAGATGTTTCTCCGTTTTCTTTTCATATACACAAAGTATTTAACCCAACAAATACAAAGGAAACATCTTCCAGAATATATCATATTGTGGAGCACGAAATGGATCTTTACAAATTTAAGACTGAAATGTGAGCTGGAGAGATGGCTCAGTGGTTGGGAGCCCGTGCTGCCCCTGCAGAGTTCCCAGGTTCAGGTCCCTGTTTTCACATCAGGGAGCTCACAAGCACCTGTAACTCCAGCTCCGAGGGATCCAGCGCCCTCTTCTGGCCACTGTAGGCACTGCACTCACATGCACAGACACAGACACAGACATGCATAATCAAAAATAAAAATAAAATCTTTAAAAAGGAGAGATTGAAGTGGTAATGATTACAATGGCATAAAAACCAAAAATCAAAATCAGAAATTTCATACAACTAGCAAAAGTGAAAATTCAACAATATTCTCCTCAAGAACCAATGAGTGTACAGAGGTTGTAAAAGAGACCATTTAAAAAAGTGCCAGGCTTCTCAGGGTCCCTCTAGTGTTCCTTCTCCAGTGTTTCTTTTCTGGGATGTCTTGTATCTGTGCCAATTGTTTTGACACTGATGGTTTTGTCAGAGATCAACCTTGTTCCAAGACGGTGTCTCACAGCCACAGGTGGTCTGTCTTTTAAATTTGCAGGTGATCGGCTGTGTTAAAGAACATGTAAGTGTTTTCTTATTTTTGACTCTGATATTGTGGGTTTAGCACATCTATGATACTTTAGGGAGTTTTTCACTCTTATACTTGCTTCAGGAATGAAGACATGAGCATGTGTAAGTGATGTACCCAGAGTACAAAGTAGAGAGAGATAATGGGTGATTACCATGGGTGCTTAACATATTTGGAGAGACTACTCTTATCAAAGAGTCACTTGAGCAGATGTCCTGAATCCAGCCATGCAGTAGTGATGCCTCTACCAGGTCCCCTGCTGGCCCTGAGTCTGCTCATAGACCTAACCCTTTTGTCCCCATTAAGTCAAGTGGAATGTCAAGCGCAGGCAGCCATACTGCCCATCCAACCTGGGATGGGCTCAGTTCTTGTGTTTATGGCTATTTTATCAGGCAGGCTCTCTTTGATGGAAAGGTATAGTGGTCTGAATGAGAATGGCCTCAGAGACTCTTATGTTTGAAGCTTGGTCTCCAATGGAACTGTCTGAAAAGGATTGGGGGTAGGCTTTGAGGTTTCAAAAGCCCATGCCATTCCTAATTAGCTCTTCTTGCCTCATGCTTATGGATGAGGTGGGAGTTCTCAGCTATCGTTCCAGTGCCGTGCCTGCTTGTTCCATTGCTTATGGACTCTAACCTTTTAAAACTGTGAGCCCAAATGAAATGACTTCTCTTGTAGGTCACCTTGATCATGATGTCCTATGACAGCATTACAAAAGTAACTGAGACAGAAGGCCAGGGAGAAGGTTTAACCTCCAGGCTCTGCTCCACACAGCACTGTTGTCCTTCTGAAGCTGCTTGTGCTGTGCTCAGGCCACCAACCCAGGCTGTGTCCTCTACTGCAGTGGGATTACTCAAGGACTCTGATGTCCCATTCTGCATCTGCCCTTGCTCTAGAGGATTGGTCTCCCTAGCAGCCTGGTACTCATCTGTCACATATGTCTTTATGTCCTCCTCCCATCCCCCTCAGAAAGGAAGGGGGTAGAATGCAACTTAGTTTCCCCTACTGGCTCTTTTTTTCCTCCTATTTCTGATGAAGAAAGGAAGTAAAGAGTCACCTTTCTACTTGGCAATAGGCACGGCCCACATCTGTTCGCCATACTTAGCCACAATTAAGCTCCAAGTCTTTCTAAATTAAGACTAAAATGGCTTTTACATCCTCAAAAATGATAGTGACATGCTTTGACATGACTTTGACAGATTTCATTTATGTTGTACTTTATATTCTTTTTTGTTGTTGTTGTTGTTGTTGTTGTAACTGTAACAAATTTCTCACAAATTGAGTGACTAGACATACCAAGAACCCAGAACCAAGGGCAGGTAAGATGGTTCAGTGGGTAAAGGGCTTGCTGTCAAGTCCTGCTGACCTAAATTTGATCCCTAGGACCTACTGTGGAAGAAGAGAACCAACTCCCAAAAATTGTCCCCTGACCTACACACACATATACATACACACACACTAACAATAACAACAACAACAACAATAATAAATAAACTATTTAATTATTTAATTTAAGACAAGAACCTAGAAGAATTTGGGACTTGCTGTCTGCAGGTCAGAAGTTAAATCAGTGCCACTGGGTAAGGTCAGGGCTGGTGCTTCTGGGGGTTCTGAGGAGAAAATGAGCCCCTCATCTTTTCCAGCACCTAGAGGCTGCCTCACTCTTGTCTCATGACCCTTTCCTCACCATCATGTCGTCTCTAATTGCTTATTCTGATCTGAGCCGCTGAACTCTTCTGAGGACTCCTGTTTGCACAAGGCCCACCTAGACAACTCAGGGTGTGCAACAGAAGCGAGACCAGAACAGAGTGTTACCACCATTCCTACCCTACTGAAGACGAGACTATACAGGCTAAGGGTGTGTTCAATAGGGCAGCCAGTGTTCACATGTGGCTCCCGAGCACTTGGCATGCAGCAGATCCAAACTGTAAGTATAGAATTTATGACAGCTTTTGGTATGCCTTTCAAACAGAAGAACGTAAAATATCTCATTAGTGATTTAAAAAGTATTGATTACATTTTGGCATGATAATATTTTGGATATTAAATAAATATAATTATAGTGTACATGGGTATTTAAAATGTGACTGCTAGAAAATTTGGAATTATATATTTATTACATAATATATAGAGATGGATGTAGATATAGTTCGGTGATACAATGCTTGCCCAGCATTAGTGAGATCTCAACACTGAAAAAGGAAACTGCAAATGCAGCTTGTATTGCTATATGTCCACTGAGCAGCATTACATATTTAGTGAATGGCAAACCTGTCTTCTACTCCCTCTCTTAATGTCTTGAGTCCTACAATTCATGGAATAGAAGAATAATTATGGAGTTTGAATTCTAAGAGACCAGACTTCAAATTCTGACTCTCCCACATATAAGCCATGTTTGCTAATGTCGCTAAATCTCAATTGTCAGATCCTGAAAAGAAGATAACAAGACTCAGGTTACAAAACGATCAGAAATATGAAATAGATAACCTATATAGAGAAATCATGAGAATTGAAATTATCTTTTTTTTTCCTTGTTTTTTTTTAAGGCAGGGTTTCTCTGTGTAGCCCTGACTGTCCTAGACTTGCTTTGTATACCAGGCTGGCCTCAAACTCACAGAGATCCACCTGCTTCTGCATCCCAAGTGCTGGGTTTAAAGGAATGAGACACTACCAACCTTCGAATTGTCTTTTCTTACCTACTATTTTTTCTATAAAACAACCACCATATATAAACAGATGAATAATAATTTCAAGTACTACCAATTACAAGAAAAATGTTACAGCTATAGAAAATGTTTCCAATCTACATTAGAGTAAGAAAGCTTACATTTATAAACCCAGGTTTAGAGTTTTACTCTCTTGATTGTAGTTGTCTCTAATAACTAGCTAATTTCCACTATGAATACAGGAGGAATATGGCCTATAGACACCAAGAAGGAATCCAGACTTCCCTGGTACCAACTGTATTAGTAAGAAAAGCCCCAGAGCCTGGGTGTGTTTATCTTAATCTGTCAGAAGCTGCTGTTTAGTGAAGTAGGACAGACTCATGAAGATGAAGATGAAGCCTTCAGCCTGTGGCATGGAACCATGGTGTAATGCTTTGTGTAGGAAATGGACAGACAGCCCTTGACTTACTGCTGCCTGGCAAGGCGTTTTTCATAGGAAATACAAGAATGCCCTAGCAAAGTAGGTTTAGAAAACTCCAGTTGGATAAAATATTCCTCAGCCTTTATTAATCTACATTATGACTCACGAGGAACCAGGATGCAGTGTGAACATTCCCGAAGTTAATTGGCTAAGGAATTGCTTGTTTCTTACACTTATTCATTGGTTGATTTAGTGTGTATTTATGTGTGTTGTTTGTGGAGGGGGCACTGTGCACATGTGGAGGTCAGAGGACAGTTTACAAGAATCAGTTCTCTTCTTCAGCTATATGGGTTCTGGGGATAAAATGCAGGTAATCAGGACTGGCAACAAGTACCTTTGTTGGCTGAGCCATCTTGCTGGCCCAGAAAAATACTTTTTTCTCATAGCTGAACCTGGAATTGGCAAAGGACTCACATAATCTGGGGGAACACACTTCAAGGAATGTTGATGTATTTAAATGGAATCTCCCTCCCCCTCCTTCTCTCCCTCTCTGTCCTTGTTCCCTTACTCTCTCTCTTCACAGGTCGAAACATCTTCAGATTCCTTCTTGTAGTCTGTATGGACCTCCAGTCCCGGGGCTACTATTATTATACTCCTATAATTGCACAACAACATCACCATTGATTGGTTTTGATTTTTAAATCCTGAAACCAAAATGAATGACAGCAAACCTGTATTCTTTTCCGGACTTCCTTTCTGTCTATTTATTGAGTTACAAGATAAGCAAATCCCTAGAAGAAATCACTGGACACAAACCAAAGGCATTTCTTGTTCTTAAGGACAATTCATGTAATAAGTTATTTGGGCGGACTTCAGTTCTGAAAGAAAATATTTCATTTTAATAATATACAGAGCTGTGATTCACATTTCCTCTGCAAGGATTGTGCTGGTGCCCCCAGTCCTTTGCTTCTCACAGCTTGTACCATGCTGTTGTTTGTCTTTACTGAAGTTTGATATCACCCTAACTTCATTATCACCATGAAATGAGTCCACAGAATAGAAATGAAGGGTTCTCTACCTTCTTCGTGGCAACTTTATAATCCTTTCTCATTCCTCAGAACTCATGCCAAAGATATTGGTACAAATACATTTTAAGATAAGCTGGATGGATCTCTGTTCCCACGGCGAACAGAAAGACAGACATCATTTTCTTTGGTGGCAGAACTCTTGTTTTTTGCAGTCACATTCTATAAAGCAAATAATCCCATTGATTATTATCAAAAGGAAAGCCCTAGGATCAGTTGTGCCAAACTCAAAACAATCACCAGGGTATCTGCCTCAGCCCCAGCTTTCATACTAAACAACTTTCATAAAAAATAATTAAAAGTGTGTGTGTGTGTGTGTGTGTGTGTGTGTGTGTGTGTGTACCCGGCAAGTACCTTTTACACATTGAACCATCTTGACAGTCCACAACTTATTTTTTTCCAACATAATATTTTTATTGGTTATTTGGGAATTTCACATAATGCACTCTGATCACACTTCCCTGTCCTCCCAGGTTCACCCCCCACCCTTGTGATCTCCCCCCCAAAAAGGAAGAAAGAAACAAAAGCAAAAAAACCCAAGTACAATTTGTGTTGTGCACACAACACAAACAAACTCCCAGTGGCCAGCTCCTTAAAGAAAATTAAGTCCTTCCCATCCTCACCCCAGCAAGACGCCATCAATTGTGGAGAGCTAACTTCAGCATCCTTATCACAATTCCTAAGAGTTCTCTTTGATGGCTTCCGGTCTAGGCTTTTACTTTTGGGAGGAGTAGGAAGGAGGTAAAGGTAAGGGTTGTCACAGAAGCCTTCTATGACTCAACTGTGAGAAAGTCCACAACTTTTTCATTTCATTTGAAGATTACAATATAGTATTTATCTGGAGCTGCTTCCTGAGAAAGGTTGGACTGAAAGCCAGCCTAAAGTTCAAATGGAGAAAATGCTCTTGCTTCCTTCTGTTCAGGCAAGAATATAAACAGAGTCCTTCAGTTTTATCATAAAATCTCACCTGGGCCAACAGCATAAGATTTTCTGGAGCCCATTTACCTCCCATCAGCAATGCGGAGGATCTAAGCTTTAGTTCTCAGCTTACCTGCTCTTCCTTGTCTGGTCATTATTCACCCCAGGCAACTGGTAATGAGAAAAAAATTCAGAGAAGCATGGCTAAAGATGAATTTCTCTAGCCACTGTTGTATTCCCATAATAAGCGAAATAGCAATCACAACACGCTGCATGCTACCCCAAAGAAACTGTAACAAGCCAACACATTTCCCCCTTTGGTATTCATATTTGAAAGAACTGCATATAAAAACGTCCTCCATACACTTCAAATAAACTGAAGATATAAATGTTCCATATTAGCTGGATATCTCCACAACAGATAAACTCATTTAAAAACCCAATAACAACAACAAAAATCCCTTAAGTTGATATAATTAATTCCTCAGGTAATGAAGACAATAACCATTATAGTCATCCTATCTCTGCTTTTTATCACAGCTTCAAGGATGCTTGGAGCTATGTTTTGGAATCAATTGCAGTAATTTTATTAAGCAGAAGTTCTCATGACAAAGCTATAATCCACCTAGTGGCTGCCTCTTATTCTGTTGTTATCTTCTTACTAGTTTGTCTGTATTTCAGTCTTTGTTGTAAATCATTTAAAAATCCTCTGGGGCAATAGACAGAAAAACCAAAATAATAACTAAAGCACACATAATTTTATATTGCCATTTCAGGAATTTGATGGAGTGTAGTTAGTGGGGAGCTGATGAACCTCCATAGACAGAGAGAAGGTTTGAATAGAAACAGGGCAAAGGTTGCTTTTCTACTATGAGGAGGAAAAGGAGGAAAGATTGGATCTGTGTAAACCATTTATTTTCTGAAACGTATTAGGATTTCACCCACATGTCATGGCACACTGTGGAGGTCAGAAAACAACTTGCAGGAGTTCCTCTCCTAATTCCATGTGCGTTCTGGGGATCAAATTCAGGACATTAGGCTTGGCAGAAAGCCTTTACACACTGAGCCATCTCACCAGTACAGACTCTGTGAGTGTGTATGTATGTAAACATATGCATCTGTTTATGTGTACATACAGTCATGTGCGCATGGGTGCACACAGAGGGCAGAGAGCAGCCTTGAGTGTGGACACTCATGAACTGTCTACCTTGTCTGCTGAGTTCATTTCTCCTTGAACTGAAGCTTGCAAAGCACGCTAGGTTGGGTGGTCAGTGAGCCCCAGAGTTTGGCTTACCTCCACACCCCTTTCCTAGAATTACAAGGGCACACACCACCATGCCTGGCTTCCCCTGCCCCCGACACATTGTTTCCTGGGAATGAACCCAAGTCCTCATGCCTACAAGGCCGGCGCTTTACCAACTGGCCTGGCTCCGTTAGAGTTTTTTTAAATGAAGATGTACTGCCCTTTATAAATAGGAGCCTTTTCCTAGAAGGTATGGACGTGCATCACAGGCATGCCTGTTGCCCAAAGAAATCGTAAGAAGGCCTTGGATTCCTTGGACTTCCTGGTACAGGAATTACTGATAGTTTTGAGCCACCATGTGGGTGTTGAGAACTGAATTCAGGTGCTCTGCATGAACAGCCAGTGACTTTAACCACCAGCCATCTCTCTGGCCACTACTAATGTTTTAACAGATAGTGACTTTCATTTAAGACCGAGAAAAAAAAATGTTATCTCCATATTCAATTTTTAAATGGTATATTGTGCCCCTTGCTCGCTTGCTTGGAGAAGCGTGGTATTTCTTTTCTCTCTTTCCTCATTTCTCTTCCCTGGCTTCTTTCTGGTCTTGTCATCTCTAATGCTCTAGGGACCATGAGCACAGGTGTGCTCGGCCCACACTCTCTCTTCAGCTCATCAGTCTCTGCTCTGCCTTCTGTGCCAAGTGCCTCTCTCTGACTTGAGATTCCCAGCCCACAGTGAGCTGGCTGGGTGGCAAGTGTCTCCAATGTCCCTTATCCCACTTCAGTTGCAGAGCTGGGCTGTTGCCAGTTGACAAAGTGGATGTCAGGCTCAGCTGCCTCACTGTGTAGATGATCCTTTTCAAATAGAATCTGTCGGGTAAACAGCACAAGGCTCTCAGGGGCCGTGATGGGGGCAGATCTGACTAGGAGAGAAAAAATCACGTCCCAGTCAGAGGCGAAATTCATATGGCAGCTTTAGACTTCACTAATTATATAAAAGAGATCTCAGAGACAAGTTTTTGGGGAAAGATTTCAGTAAAGTTTTAAAGAAATGTTTGGATAACAAGCCAAGCGCCTTTGTGATATAGTCATAATATTATTGTACTGAAATGGTACCCACAGTAATCAAATTCAGGGGATATTAAGTGACAGCCTGCAAGGCGCCTTGCAACTGAATGCAGTATTGTGGAGGGCGTGCAAATGTTCATTCTCCCAGAAAAAGGAGTCATATTTTCATCAAATTTCCCAAGAGGTCAACAATCAAAAAACTAGTGAGGTCCATAACCCCTCACTGATCTAATTAATTTCTTCAAGACCGTCCAATCATAGCTAACTCAAGCTCCTGTGATAACACAGACGCCAGGTGAGGGATTAGAAAAGATCATCCATAAGAAAAGAATTTTTCTGATGAGATTTCCCCTGAAAATTCTAAAAACAACAACAACAATAACAACACACACACACATAGACACACACACACACAGTCACACACACACACATAGACACACACACAGAGACACATACACAGACACACACAGACACACACATAGACACACACAGTCACACACAGAGATACACACACATAGACACATACACACACACATAGACACACACACACAACCAAAGGGACAAAGAAGACCCACAGCAGCAAGAACACCACACAGGCTTTTGATTCAAATATTTTAGGCCAAATCTCTTTGGTGATCAATTGTGTGCTGAGGAGCAGGCTCTCTTCAGAGTTATTGTATCATTTATGCTAAGGAGACTTTGTGAGTAGGAGATGCTGGTATCAGCAGGTAGCAGTTGCCTGTGTTCGATTGAATTCTTCACCCCCCTCCGCCAGAACACATGGAGGACACAGCACTCTGGGTAACAAGCTTCAAAGCTCTCATAACACCAGCCTTACAGTGGGCTCGCTCCGGTGTCACATCCTTCAACCAAGACACCTTCCAGCGCCTCCATTTCTGAAAGTGTTTCTCCACTCAAAGTTTTGGCCTCTGGTTTTTGTTCTTGCTTTATTCTCCGCTGTATCTGTGAGTTGAGCATTATTACACCAAACTCTCCATCCCACCCAGTTCCCCTTCTCCCATAGTCTCTCTATTGCTGCCTCTCTCCTCAACTCCCTTGCCTTACTGTCTCTCTAAGCCAACTACCTGTCCCAACAGCACTAACAGCGCCAGACTAACCCACTGTCCCCAGTTCCTGCTTCTAGGCCTGGGCCACCAACAGTTCTGCACTTGTGCTGGCAGCTCACCTGCTGTCCCTTCTTCTCAGGGCGGCCATATGAGATTTAGTGACCCCTACATCTGCAGTGGGTTTCCCCTTTTCCTTCTGACTCAGCGTATGAGTTATCTTCCTTTCTGGCTAGGGCTAATCCTTCCTTTGTTGTGGGAATGTCTATTCTCTGTACCTGGCTGGGGAGTCCCCCTCTGTTTACTGAGTTTGTCTTTCAGCATTATCTTCCCGCTCTATTTACTATTTTTTAAAATGTTTATTTATTACTTTAAGTTTCATCTCCATCACAGTGCCCTCTTTCCACCCCTCTCAGTCCCCATCCCCTTTCCTCCCCCTTCTTATCCTAACTCCTCTAGAATGGGGTGTCCCTACATATCAGTCCCCCGCCCCAGTTCAGCTGTCATATGAGGGCCAAGAGCCTCCTCACACACTGGGGGCCTACAAGGCAGCACCACTAGGGCAAAGTGTCTCATTGACAGGTAACAAAGTCTATGTTCCTGTTTCCTTTGGTGCACTGGCCGTAGTATAGTTATCCTGTACTATATGGCTAAAATCCAATTATAAGTGAATAGATGCCATATGCATCCTTCTGAGTCTGGGTTAGCTCACTCAGGATGAACTTCTCTAGTTCCATCCATTTGGCTGCAAATTGCATGATTTTGTTTCTGAAAGCTGAGTAGTATTTCATTGTGCACAAGTTTTTTTAATCCATTCTTTGGTTGAGGGACATCTGGGTTGTTTCGAGTTTCTAGCTATTACAAATAAGGCTGCTATGAACATAGATGAGGAAATGTCCTTGTGGTTTGGTGAGGAATCATTTGGATGTATACCCAGAAGTGGTATGACTGGGTCTTGAGGTAGAGCTATTCCAAGATTTCTAAGATATCGCCAGACTGATTTCCATAGTGGATGTATAAGTTTGCACGCCCACCAGCAATGGAGGAGGGTTCCCTTTTCTCCACAACCTCGCCAGCATGTGCTGTCATTTGAGGTTTTGGTCTTAGTCAATTTGACAGGTGTGAGATAGAATCTCAGAGTCGTCTTGATTTACATTTCTCTGATGGTTAAGGATGTTGAGCATTTCTTCAAGTGTCTCTCAGCCATTAGAGATTCCTCTTTTGTGAATTTTCGGTTTATCTCTATTTACTCTTTTTAACATGTCTCCACTCTTCCTCAGACATGGTGGTAACCAAATAGTCAGGCTTAGCTCCCCCCACAGTGGGATAGCCTGATATCCGGTGCCTCTTAGTGCATAATCAAAGCTTTGCAGAAACACATTTGTGGTGTCTTGAAAGAAATGAATGATCTGGAACTTAGACCAGGAAAATGGTCCTGTAACCTCAGACCATGGAGTGATCTGCTGGACAGCCATCCAAGACTTTTGGAAGGATTTAATGCACACAAAAGAGAAGGAAGCATTGGTGAAAATCCAAGGACTTAACTGTCAAGTACATCGCTCCAATCTTGATTGGATCTTGTCTCAAAGAAAAAGTAGTTATTTTTATGCTAACTGGAGAAATGTAAATGTAAATCCAAACATCTGCTGGATGAGGCAATTGAGTTCATATTGATTGCTTACATCAGAAGCAGAATGCTCTTGTCACTGGGGAAATAATTGGAAAAGTGCTTATCATGAGGACCTGAGTTCAATTCCTGGACATGATGTCATGGACCTTTAATCTTAGCACTGCAGAGGAGTAGGCATGTAGATTCCTGAGGCTCCATATCCAGGTAGCCCCTAGCCTGCTTGACAAGTTCTAGGCCAGTGGGCTACCCTGTCTCAAAAAAAAAATGTCACCTGAACAACATCAAGGTTGTCCTCTGTTCTTCATGTATACATCCACATATATGCACCCATATACACACAAAAAGTTACACATTCATTGAGACAGACAGGAGGGGGGCCATAATGTTCTTGAGAGACATGCTCATGTATTGAGGTGTGAAGTTCTAAGTGGTCTGCTTTGGATGCTATGGGGAAAGTCTCTCTAGGTGGCGAGAGGAGGAACTGGGTGTAGATGGGGTGAGAGTTGCAAGAGGGAGTCCTCATTCTAACTTTTCTGTGCATTTGGGCACTTTCAGAAAACAGAAATAAAATTTTCTGCTTCTTCCACATATACTCTATTTTTAGACCTCCACTCCCCAGGCAAACATTTGATAGATTGTCTAAATGCGTTATCTTTACTTTCTCGTTTCTCATTCACTTTTCCTTACAATGTATCCTGGCTTTTTCCTGTTCCACTGAAATTACTCTCACTGAGGTCAACCATAACAAGCTTGTTGGGAAACCCAGTTGGTGGGAACCAGTCTCTTTGATGGGTCTTCTGGGTCATGAAATCACTCTTCAGCTGGATCCAATTAAATGCTAAATGTATCCAATGAGTCTAATATTTCAGTTAAGTTTTATCTTCAAGAAATTCTGTTCTCATTTCTATAAGTTTGGTTCGGACTGCTGATTTTTTTCATCTACTGTTCCCTGACGAAGCTTTTCTATGGATAGGGACATTATAGTTTTACTTTTTAAGGTATCGTTATAGATTTATGGAAGTCATTGATACATAAAGTTACATATGTAAAATACATAGCCTGAAAAAAGTTTGCAGATGTCAACATCCATGAAAATATCTCCATAATCCAGATAATGAACATACCCATCAGTCCCAAAAGCTCCTTGTATCCCTTTGTAGTCTCTCCCGCATGAACTTTAACTATATCCATAAGTTTCCAGGGAACAACCTATATGCTTCCTGTAATTATAGAGAATTAAATTTTTCTAGAATTTTATTTATTTATCTATGTGTGCCTGTATGAGTGCATACATGTGTACGTGGGCACTCGTGGAGACTGGAAGAGGCTGCTGAATCCCCTGGAATTGGAGTTGTAAGTAGTTAACAAATGTGTATGCAAGGAGCCAAACTCTGGTCCCTGTACAAGAGCCGCAAGGACTCTTAACTGCTGAGCCATCTCTCCAGTCCATAAATTAAAAGATAAATTTATCAGCAGTTTTGTCTTTTTAATGACTTTTTCACTTAGCACGGTAATTTCAAAATCCATTATTGCATGTATTGATAGCTTATTCTCTTTGTTGTTACATAGCATTCTTTGAATGGGTATGCTAGAATTTATTTATCTATTTATTTTATTTCACTTTTTATTGATTCTTTGTAAATTTCACATCATGCACCCCAATCTCACTCAGCTCCCCACCCCTTCATACCCACCCTCTGCCCTTGCAACCTCCCGCTCAAAAGAAAAAAGAAAAAAAATCACATGGAAGTTGTAGTGTGTCACAGTGTGTCCCACAGTACACCCTTTTGTCCACATGCATTTACTTGCAAATGTTCAGTGCAATGAGTTGTTGGTCTGGTTCGAGGCCTCTGGCTTCTGTTACACTATCAACACTGGCTCCTCCCTGGGACTCCTCTCAGATATCCTGTTGTAGCCCTGTGACATGGAGATCCTGCAGCTTTGGATCTGTAGAACCTGTTCCTTCACACTCTCCAGCAATTCACAGGTGGGATACATGTTGGGGTGGGCCAACTCGAAGCTCTGGATCTGGGACTGGGCAGTACCTGAACTGGTCAGTCCATCAGCCCTCCTGCACCCACACCACTAGGGTGAGCTAGTCAGCACTGCCCTGGCTACCTCACCCAATGCCACAGTTGGCAAGAGGCAGAGCCAATTCCCCTGCTTTCATGCCCTCAGGGCCAGCTCACCAATGCCCATGCCAGCAGGGTCAGCTCTGCTAGGCTGCCCGGGTGAGATGCAGGGGTTGTTTTCCCAAGTGCTGCAGCAGGTGAGGGACAGGGATGGCTCTCCTGTTCCCATGACCTATGGAACTGCTCTCCAGCCTGCTGCAGGTCTCGAAGGTCCAGGCAGGGGGAGGGCATCTCTCCCTTGCCCATGCCACTCCATGGCAGACAAGTGGTAGCCCAGCCCTCCTGCGCGCTCATGCCCTTGGGGCCAGCTCACACACAACCCCAACAACCAGAGCCAGCTCTACTATGGAGATATGTGGGCCTGCTCTCCCAAGTGCTGCAGCTGGAGAAGGGCCAGGCCAGCTCTCCCAGGATGCCCGGGCAAGGGGTGAGGCCAGTTCTGCAAAGCCGTCAAACATCAGCATGGCCCCAGGCAGCCTCCTAGACAGGGGACACCCGCCTAGCCCTTGGTGGTAACAGACCGCCTCTGCTGCAGGGCTATAAACCCAGATGTGACCCTTGGCCACAGTACAGGACAGGACCTCACCATGGCCTTAGGTGTCACGGCCAGCCACTGACATCAGGCTGTTCCTCGATACCCTTGAGTCTCCAGTTCCGCCTCTCTTCATTGTGCACACGTCCGTCCTTCTGCTTCTCTTTCTCTTCCATCTCTCCACCACTTACTTGCTCATCTTAGTGGTGTCTGGGGCCATCTCAGGAGTGCTACGCCCCTTCCATGCTGTGAGGCACCAGGCAGGGGGCATCTCAGGCGTGCTCTATGCCCTGTAGGGGTCTTCTCTGGCGTAGTCTCTCCCTTAGTTTGAGTTCTCAACCACCAGTGTGCACAGCCTTTAATCGTCACAGTGAGTTGCGATTTCCCCCATTCCCCTGGCATCAGGGACGGCAGCCAAGGGATCCTGTTGCCCTCGGCGGATCTCCCTCCCTGTTCCCTTACTGGGCGTACACTTCACCCTCCGCCTCCTTTCTACCGCTAGAATTTTATTTAATCATTCACATTAATGAGTTAACATTAGTATCAGGTTGGGACTATTGCAAACAGATATGCAGTTTGCAGTTTGCATATATATATATATATGCTTTATACATTTGTGGGAACTCAGTGAACCATATATATATATATATATATATATATGCAGATATTTTTAAACTCTCTATTCTGTTCCATTTATTTCTTTTGTACATTTATGCTAATACTACACTGTTTTAAATATAATATATAGATATCTAAAAACAATATATAAAAATATATATTTCATTTTTCTTTAATAAATGCCTAGCAGCTGACAGACAGATCATATTGTAAGTGTTTGTTAAACTTTTTAAGAAACAGCTAAGTCACTTTCCAAAGCCATTATTATTACCACTTTACATTGCCAGCAGAAGTGTAAGTAGCGCCTAGGAGTTTCAGTTACTCTGCAATCCCCTTCAACAACTGGTGCACTGAAGCTTTGAATCATAGACATTCAACTAGCTGTGTAGACTCCTAATGATTACTGCACATCTTATCTCATATGATGACTTATCTATATATCTTATCTGGGGAAGCGAGTTCTCAAATCATTTGACTGTTTTAAAATATAATTGTTTTCTTAGTATTGGATTTTAAGAAACCTTTTAAAAATTATTTTTAAATTATTTGCGTGCGTGTGTGTGTGCGTGCGTGTGTGAGTGTGTGTGTGTGTGTGTGTGTGTGTGTGTGTGTGTGTGTGTGTGTG
>CAJQZJ010032516.1:3774324-3811963 GCA_907164525.1 Lophiomys imhausi
TGTGTGTGTGTGTGTGTGTGTGTGTGTGTGTGTGTGTGTGTGTGTGTATCTGTACAAGTGCATGCCCCGGATAAGGCATGTATGTACAGGTCAGAGGGCAACTTGTGGGAGACAGCTCTCTCATGTAGGTCCTGGGGATCAAACTCATGCCTTCAGACTTGGCAGCAAGCATCTTTACCCACTAAGCCATCTCCAAACCCCTCAAAGTTCTTAATTTTAATGAAACTCAATGATTCATTAAATGTGTCTATCCATTTTATTTCCATTTACTTATTTAAAAAAAAAAGATTATTCATTTGTAATGCTGAGAATTCAACTCAGGGTTTCACATGCTAGTCAAGTGTCCTAGCACTGAACTACAGCCCTGGCCATCTTCACTTGCTGACTGTAGGGTGGTTTGGTTGGTTTTGTATTGTACTGCACCTAAGAATTCTCTAAGGTCACTGGCACTTTTTTCAATGCTTACTTAGATTGTTGTTACATTTTTGAGTTTTCTAATTAGAGCTAAAATCCATTTTGAGTTAATTTTTATGTAATATTACCAACTGTTTTGTATATAGTCATCCAATTAGTCCTGAATAATTTGTTGAAAAAATATATTTACTCAATTGCATTGCTTTATACCTTTGTGGAAACTCAGTGAACCATTTATGTATGCAGATATTTTTAGACTTTATAGTCTGTTCCATTGATTTAGTTTGTACTTCTATGCTAATACTATGGTGTTTTAATTACTGCATCTTTATAATGAGTCTTGAAATTGAGTAATATAAGACCAACATTGAGCCTTATAGCTCTTTCAACTTATTTTTGTTTTTTAAAGTTATTTTATTTATTTTAATGTGCATTGTTTTGCCTACATATATGTCTATGTGCCATGTGCATGCCTGGTCTCCAAGGAGGCCAGAAGAGGGTATCAGATCCCCTGAAACTGGAGTTACAGACAGTTGTTTGCCACCATGTAGGTGCTGGGAATGGAACCTGGGTCCTCTGCAAAAGCATCCAGTACTCTTAACCACTGAGTCATTTCTCCAGATCCTATTTATGTACTTAAAAAAAAATCTCATCCATCATGCATACCAGAAAACAGAGCAATAACCTGGAATCCTGGACTTTCTGTTTCTCAATCTCATACTATTCTCCAATCTTACTATGGCTACTATCTGTTTATCTGTCTATCTATCTATCTATCTATCTATCTATCTATCTATCTATCTATCTCTATATCTCTATGTTGTTTATGAGAAGAATGCCTTGCCTTCATTTTATCCTAACTCCTTTGTATGGGGCTAAATAATTTCTTAGAGGACACATTAATGAATGGATTAATTTAACATGAGATTTCTGCAAAACTACTCTATTGACTGGTTTCCTTCACCTGTGACACATCCAGTATACTTCAGCAATGCAATTGGTGTAAATTTCCAAGGACATATGGGGAAGTGGATCCTTTCTAAACTTCTTCAACAGTCTTTCACTACCAGACTTCTCACACTGATTCCCGCACTCTCCTCCTTCTGGTACATGCTCATCACTTAAGCCATGGTGTCTTCACATCCATGTCGATAGTACAGCCCACCTTCTCTTGCAGTCTTTTTTAAATCTCATCCACACCATTTACCTACTTGAACCGTTTTGCCCTCATTATTCTCCATTTTCCGTTCCAACAGGTTTACTTTTAGTCATGTTTTATGGGGTTTTTTTTTTAGAGGTTTTCCTTAAATCTATAATACCTTGGTTAAACATTATTATATCGTTTTTCTCAGAACACTATATATTTTCATTTGCTATTGCATGCTCTAATTAGGTATACCCATAGAAAGATCTGAGGAAGCAGGAAACAGGATCATCTTGTTCATCATTGTCTAGTGGTGCATGGTTGGGACATATTTTAACCAAGATAATTTAAACTATGACTCTGAATTTGAAAACAACATCACTTCAATTTCATTGTTGTATAGTCATATGTAAAACTCTTTTTAAAAGAGGTTATTAATTTGAAAGAGAGCAAGGAGGATGTGTGAGAAGGTTTGAAGAGACTAAAGGGAAAGCAGAAATGGTGTAATTATAATCCCCTAAAATAAAATAAATGATTAAATAAAAAAGAATACATGAATTTGAAGAAAACTTTTTCAAGCAGTTCAACTGAACATGCTTGAAATTTTTTCATTTTCTATGGAGACACTTTTTTTTAAATTTATTTTATTTCTTCAAGTTACATCTCAATAGCAATCCCCTCCCTATTCCCCCCTCCAGTCCCACCCTCCCACCCTCTTTTCCCTCAACCCCCCATCCACTTCCTTTTTTTTAAGTTTAAGTTATATCCTTTTCCCACCAACAGCTCCCCCTTTCAGTCCAACAAATGGCTCTTTCTCTTATAACAATAAATACAATACAAAACAACAGAAATAATTAGGCCACAATTATGAGAGTTATAGGTCTTAGCATACATTCCCAATGACCAGTCCATAATTATTTGGCACCTGACTTTAACATTCTACTCTCTAACCATCTCCATGAGTTTAAAGTTCTACATCCAAGTCAGCTTATGGAGACACTTTTAATGAAATCAAATGCTAAGCTTCAGTGAGCCCAGAATCATTGGGAGAATTTGGAGTTCCAGACTAGGTCCCTGTTTCAATCTTTCCTGATTCAGTATATCTGAGAATAGGACAAGACAGCTACAATTTTTATAAGCACTGTATTCATTGAGGTAACTCTAATAAATAACCTCCAGACTTGAGATTGCTGACTCAAGATAAGGTTCACATCTTGTCCATATCCTTATCCAAATAAATTGGCAGCTTTCTCTGCAGAGATTCAGGGACTCATGATGCCCACATTTCTGAGTTCTGTCATCTTTCAGGAACTTGGAGCCCTTCATGGAAAAACATTCTCTTTAGCTAAGCCATGGAAGATGGCTGAGAATGTAATATATCCATTTTATGAGAAGGTCGGGTGGATTTACAGGCAGGTAATGACAGCAGTGACCACCATAGCGTGTCCCACTCTGCCTTTCTAACAGCAACTGGGAAGGGGTTTGGAGTCTCATGACATGCTCAGGTAAAGCAGAAGAGACATGTCTCTTGGTGAGCGCTGACATTTCCTGTTTCTGGTACCCTGTACTTCAGATGCACACTAAGCTATGGGCAGGAGTTAAAAAAAAAAAAAAAACCCTAGTGTGTGATAAAACTCAGCTAATTTCATATGAGTTCTAAGTATTGTCATTAAATTTGGTTTTAATATATGTTGGTATTTCCCCTCTTAACTCTTATTTTAAAGTCAGTTAAATAAAGCTGAGGTTGTAGCTCCTTTTCTAGAGTATTTGCTTTGCTTGCAATAAGAGATGATAGCACATGCTTGCAATCCCAGCTTTCTGGGGGAGGCTGCAGAGAGATCAGCAGTTCACATAGCAAGCCCACACCTGGGATATATGATACCATGAATTTTTTTAAAAGGGGGAGGGGAGAGAAGGGAAAAGAACAGAAAAGAAGGGAAAAGGCAGCCATGTCTAATGGGACCTACATGGGCAATCTTAGGATAAAAACTTGTTTTCATTTTAACTTACGGGATCGTTTTAGGGCATCTCATTTTCCCAGTTTCTGCTGAGTTAGGTTTCTGTATGTTTCAGGTCTTATAATTGATTCTTTTCACGCATCAGGTAAAGGAGAGTGAGACCAAGTAAAGCACTTCAGCTCTTCAGAAAGAAAAAAAATCCTCTTGGTAATTAATTCCATTTCTAGACCTCTCTTCACTTGGGTGCCTTTACATCTTTGCATTTTATTTTTTCTTTTATGAGAGAACTCACTCTGAGTCGTAGCCATTTGATCAATATTTTATTTTGCAGGTTAAGTGATTTTCCTCAGTAACTTCTCAACAACTTATGACTTTTTACCAACTGCTTTCTTAAGCAAACTGCTTTCTGAGGAAGATTGTGTGAGAAAGTAGTTTGCGAAGATTTAAGTTGTAAAAGAGTGCTAATAAAACCATTATGTGCAAACTACCTGCAGAATTTGCCTTTGGAATAACATTTTAACACCTCAAAGAACTATTTAAGAGGGCTGGAGAGATGGCTCAGCGGTTAAGAGCACTGGCTGCTCTTCCAGAGGACCTGAGTCCCAGCACCCACATGGCAGTTCATAGCTGTCTGTAATTTCCAGGCGTGGTGGCGCACTCCTTCAGTCCCAGCACTTGGGAGGCAGAGGCAGGTGAATTTCTGTGAGTTCAAGGCCAGCCTGGTCTACAAGAGAGAATTCTAGGACAACCAGGACTACACAGAACCCCTTTCTCAAAAAACCTTAAAAAAAAAAGAAATCAAAAACCTACTTAAAAGAGATCCTAAGACACCCCACTTTTTTTTCTTGGTTTGAGTTTGTAGGAGATGTTTAGAGAAGTGGAGGGTGTTGCCAGAAAGTGGTGCTTAAGCTTAGAACATTTGGAATCTACCTTCTCTCCCCCCTCCCCACCACATGGGGCTAAAAAACACTGGAGATGAAGCCTGGGAGATAATCATCCTAAGCTGCAAAGGGAACATTAAGGGGAAACCCACCTGAATCCTTCTGTCTAAGCTCCCCATCAATCCACAATGCCGTCATGTTTCCAAACTCCCCTTCAAACAATTTTGAGTAGCCTTCACTCCACCACACCCTTACTTGGTTTTCCTGCCATGTGGCCCAGAAAATTTTGCATCAAACTATGAATTTGGCGAAGTATGGGTTGAAGGAATTGTACCAAATCTGGAAAGTCTTTCTGAATTCTCATGTTTAAAAAGTAAGAAGGATGATGGATCCTTGTGTTGTTGGCAAGAAGGAAGCTCTGTGTCTACTTATTAAAAGAATCCTCCTCACTTCCAGACCTTTCTCAAATGGCCAGGGAAAAGGGTCTAGCAGAGGTTCAGCCTCCTTCCAAACACGCAAATGTTAGCTCTTATAATGCAATCTAAAGTTCAGAGGATAAGCAGGTGGAGCACATCTGAGACACAGTGGCAAGGGTTTTGTACACAATTCCAGTAATGAAATTCCCTTAAGCCCTTGAGAGAGCAAGAGCCCAAGGAGCTGCTGCCTGCCATTCTCTCTTTCTGCTTCACTTGCTCTCTGGCTGTTCTAATCACCAGCAGATAATGTACCAGTTTAATAGTTCTTCCCCAACTCTGACTCTTTTGGACCACACTGGGACTGGGTGTTTGAGGTTTTATGTTCTCATCCTGGCTGTGTGGAGTGAATTCTATAGGTAGTTTGGTGAATTCTACATGGAATCACGGACAGGGCTATGATGAGGCACTCCCATCTCCCGGTTACCATAGACCCTGAGCTTGAGAAATGTAACTTCATTCTGGCTATATATTCTCACAGAACTACATGGTCTGGGCTCCCTTCTCCTCCCCATTTGACAGACAGCAGCATCTATTCAGTTCTTGTTGCATGTGTGAGACATGATAGTGAAGGCTGATGTGAACAGATCTGGCTCTGTGGGCTCCTGGTTATCAGGGCTGGCTTCAGCTTTAGCAACCACCAATGACCCCTTCGTTGACCTCAATTGCATGGTTTGCATATTCTAATACAATTCCAATATGGCATGATTTGCACCACAGACAAGACTGAGGCTGTCCCCTCTTCCATCAGGCTGATCACACCAACATCAAATGGGGTAGGGCTTGTGAAGTGTATGGTGTGGAGTCCATTGGTGTCTTCCCTGCCATGTAAAAGCCTGAAACTCATTTGAAGGGTGAAGGCTGTCCCTTTTGTTGATGTTTCTCTGACAAGTATGAATTATGAGACGTGTGGTACCTCCTTAAAAACCATCAGCAATTAATCCTGCACCACCAACTTAGTTCCCTTGGCCAACGTCGTACATGACAATCATCATGAAGGGACTCATGACATAGTCCATGGATGGCACCACTTTCACCAATAAGTGTATGGATTGCACCTTTAGGAAACTGTGGCATGATGTTTGTGGTGCTAACCAAAGCATCATTCCTGTATCTGAGTATATTACTAAAGCTGTGGGTTGCATGGGAGGTTCACTGACATGGCCTTCTATGTCCACACCATAGGTTATATGCCTCAAATTTGACTTGCCTCCTGTAGGAAAGTGTCAACTATAACGACGTCAAGAAGGCAGTAAAGTGGGCATTTAAGAGTTTCCTAAAAGGTACCCTGGAGTACATGGAGGACAAGGTTATCTCTTGAGAATTTAACAGTGACACCCATACTTCCATTTGCAGTGCTCTTACTGACATTAGCCTCAATAATCACTTTATCAAGCTAAATGTCTGTTCTTTATCAAGCTAACTGTCGTACCATTTCCTGGTACGACAGTTAATCTGATTTAGTCAACAAGGTGGCCCATGTGGACATATGGCCTCCAAGAAGTAAGAGTGCTTGGATTGCCCACCCACCCTAACAAAATCACAAGAGAAAGAGTATGGCCTCATATGCTGGGAGCCCCCACACAAACTCAGTGCCCAAATGCACTGACAATTTGCCTTTTACAGCTTCCACTTCAGGCCCACTGAAGGGAGGGAGGGCTCTTAGGGAACCCTATTTTGTCACAAAACAAAAGAAAAATAAACATGAATAACATTGTTTGCATTGTAGTTATGCAAATGGAAGACAAGAGAACATGAGGCTTCTAATATTTCATAGTAAGAATATAATATATAATCTCACTAGTCTTAGGTGACTTTTACATGAGAAATGGGAAGTATCTAATACAAATGCTGTATCTCATAGGAACCTAAGGGGTAATTATAACTATACGAACATAACATACAATGAACATAACAGAGCATTGTAGTACAATTATTGTAGTACAATAATTACTACTTTTAAAAAATCTGTTATTTGATGGACTGGAGCAATGGCTCAGCAGTTAAGAACATGTGTTACTCTTGTAGAGAATCAGAATTCAGCTCTCAGCACCCACATCTTGGCTCACAACAACCTGTAACTTCAGCTCCAAGGGGATTTGATGTCTCTGGCCTCCTTGGGCACCTGCACACATTTGCATATCCTCAACCACACAAACACACATAGACATAATTTCAAATAATAAAAGTAAATCTTTAAAATGATCTGTTACTTGAGTTCATGTGTATAATTGCAGCACTCAGGAGGCAGAGGCAGGAGGATCACTGCAGCTTGAGGGCCAGCTAGCCTGGCGCACACAGCAATCAACTGCTGAGGACTGACACATAAGGTTGTCTTCAGACTTCCACACATACACCAAGCATGTGTACAGCTTCACACACATACACATATACATCACACACATATCACACACAAACATTCACACATCATACACACGCACATCACACACAAACATTCACACAAAAGGAGATAATTCAATTCTTCTAACTATTAAATATTTATTTATATTAACAAAGCAATCAATTAATGATTAACAATATGCAATAATTAGTTCCTAAATTTTGAATAATCTTTAATGATTCTTGGTTTTAAAAATGCATCAACACTAAAATTACAAATTGGTAAAAAGAGTGGCCACAAATAGTTTCAGTAGTTAAAACCTGTTAGGCATAGCAAAGGAGAAAGTAGAGATTTAAATACATCTATTAGAATATGAGAAAGATTTGCAGTGAATAAACTGGGGGTAGAGGGATGGCTCAATGTTTTAAGCTCCAGTTGTTCTTCCAGATGACCCAGGTTCGATTCCCAACACTCACATGATGCCTCACAACTATCTGTAACTTCAGTTTCAGGGGATCAGGCAACCTCTTCTGGCATCCATAGATACAAGGCACACACACTTGTGGTACACAGACATGCATGCAAAAAAAAAGAAAGAAAGAAAGAAAGAAAGAAAGAAAGAAAGAAAGAAAGAAAAGAAAAAATTCATACACATAAAATAAAAATAAATTTAAAAAAAGAATTACAGCAGATTTAAAAAAAACTAGTCATTCACCACAGAAAACTTGGATAGAATAAAAAAGTAGAGGGAAAATAAGAAAATAAAAGTAGAAACTTGGTGAAACATAAAATATGGTTTGATCAATAGAAATAAAAACAAATTATTGTGAAAGAATAAAATAAACACAGTTATTAAATAAACAAAATCTTAGAAATTCTTATAAGCATAAAAGAGAAAAAAAGGGGGTTGTGGATGTAGCTCAGTTGGTAGAATGCTTGCCTAGAAGGCATGAAGCCCTGGGTTCAATTCTCAAAACCCCAAAATCAGGTGTGTTGGTGCCCACCTGTAATATCAAGACAGGCAGGAGGATAAGAAGTTCAAGATTGGGGCTGGAGAGGTGGCTCAGCGGTTAAGAGCACTGTCTGCTCTTCCAAATGTCCTGAGTTCAATTCCCAGAAACCACATGGTGGCTCACAACCATCTATAATCAGATCTGGTGCCCTCTTCTGGACTGCGGGCATATATGCAGACAGTATACTGTATACATAATAAATAAATAAAATATTAAAAAAAAGAAGTTCAAGATTGTCTTGAGCTGAAGAGTGAGATCAAGGTCACCCTGCAGTATACAAGGTCATCTGTGGGGGAGGGGGGAGAAGAGGGGGGATAAACCTGAAGGAAAAACATTAAACAAACTAAAGTTTCAATAATGGTTTTCAAAGTTAAAATAGATTGTATAACTTTTATAGCATTATATTTTTAAAATATTGATTAAAGTGATTATTTTATAGGAAAATATAAATCTTTCCTATTGACTTGAGTAGACAGAAAAGGTGAAAAAATGAATAATTCAATACTTATAGAAATAATTTAACAGGCAATCAAATATCTATTGTTTAAGAGCTACAGTCACAGACAATTTATTGGCAAGTTCTATCAAACATTCAAGAAATAGATAATTCTGACTTCATATAAATTATTTCAGAAATAGAGAAAAGATGGAAAGCCTCGCAACTTGTTACACAGACACAGATGGAACAAGAAAAATTACATGGCCAGGAGTGCAAATGACTATCCTAAATAATAAATTATCAAGTACATGTCCACTCCCTCTCCACATGATTTAGACCCATGAACGCAGGATGAAGCAGCATTTGGAGACCTTTTCTTGTAATTCTCTACATTAACAAATGAGGAAATTGAAGTTGACATTGATTTATGCTTTTAAAAGTCTGCGCAAATACAACCCTTGTTTCCAATTAACATATAGAACCCCTCATGCTAAAATAGAAAATAAAAATATATTCTTAGTGTGACAAAAGATGACTGCCATAAATTTAGAACAGACAATGGAGCTTTGGGGGAACACTACAAGCATCCCACAACATCAGGACAAGCATCAGCTAACTCACTCAACATTCTGCTAAAACTGGAAGCCAAAACAGAATGTAATTTATGTGGAATTGGTGGGTCATAAAGTATGTTCTTTTTTTTAAATTTTATTTGCTCTTTCATAATTTCAAACATGTTACAATACAATACATCTTGATCATACCCACCCCCAACTTCCTCCTCTCATTCCCCTCCTAAACACCCCCAGTAAATCCCCTTCCAACCTTCATGTCTCCCCTGACACACACAGATTTTTAGTAGTTAATTGAGTCCAACTAGTGTTGCCTGCTAGAATGGTGAAGGAT
This sequence comes from Lophiomys imhausi, assembly GCA_907164525.1. Lineage (NCBI taxonomy): Eukaryota > Metazoa > Chordata > Mammalia > Rodentia > Muridae > Lophiomys > Lophiomys imhausi. The sequence continues at coordinate 3,783,894 of CAJQZJ010032516.1, forward strand.
CTGGTTGGCTTGATCTTGTCCATGTCTTGTGTAGGTAACCATGGCTACAGTGAGTTCATGAGTACAATGATCATGTCATGGTCCAGAAGACAGCATTTCAAGGTATGCTTCTCAATCCTCTAGCTTTTGCATTCTTTCCACTTTTTCTTCCTTGATGTTCTGAGTCTTCCATGAAAGGATATTGTTGATATATATCTATAATTTAGGATTAACCACTCAACACTTAATTCTCGGCATGTTATCCAACTATGAGTTCTTGGCATATTTTCCTTTATTGGGGTTCTTATGCCTCTACCTCTCTCCTAACCCTTATTCCACCTTAATCCCATCCAATGCCCCCCAACACTAGATAGGAGAGAAAGAAGGTTATAGAGGAATGGGGACATTGAGTTCTTTTTAGAGTACTTCCTGCTGATTAGGGGCATTAAGTTCCTCGGGGCACATCCAATCCTTCTCTCATCAGGATATCTCCAACTTCTTGTCTCTTTGCTCACAACCACTTAACAAACCAGTAACAGCAACAGCAGCAGCATGAACCAGCAGGAGGAACAGTCATCCCTCCTCTCTTGGGGCTCTGGTCTTTTTCTATCCTCCCTAGATGCCCCAGAATTAAACTATCTTCAACTGGCAGAAACATGCCCCTGCCAGAGCACACATGAAGCAAACAGTCTGCTGCTGTGAATCAACCCCATATCCCACACCTCAAACCAAAAACATGTTTGCATAACATAAGTGAGTTTTTAAAGATACCAAAATTCTCACTGGAATGAGTCACTTCATTAACTGTTCCCCATTACAGAAACAAGTTTCTCTGTCCAAGACTGAGAGCAGTGCTATTGTCTAAACGTTTAGAAGGCAGTCTTTCAACATATTCCATTTAGCAAAACAGGATATGTAGGTCCCCCACTAGTCACAGACCCTCCCAAACCATCAGGTAAATTCATTCTACTTTCACTTCGTGATAGCACTATGCTAAACTCTTATATATATTAGGAAAACACAAACATTATTCATTCCCGATGCAATAGATGTATCATTGTTATTTTTGTTCTGCCTGTAGTTTAAAATGTACTTGAGTTTCCTTTGCTAGTACTCTTTGAATGTATGCTTAAGCTGTCCTGTGAAAACCCAGAGAACTGGAAAATGTCATTGAAAAGATTTTTCTTTTTTCTTTTTTTTTATACTTTATTTTTTTATTTCTTCAAGTTACATCTCAGTCACAATCCCTTCCCTACTCCCCCTTCCTGCCCCACCCTTCCACTCTCTTGCCCCCAACAGCTCCCCCTTTCAGTCCAACAAATGGTTCCTTCTCTTATAACAGTAAATACTATACAAAACAACAGAAATAAATACGCCACATTTATGAGAGTTAAATGGCCCAGCATACATTCCCAATGTCCAGTCCATACATATTTGGCCCCTGACTTTAACATTCTACCATCTAACCATCTCCATGAGTTTAAAGTTCTATATCTGACTCAGCTTTTTCTTTTTTTTTTTTACTTTATTTTTTATTTCTTCAAGTTACATCTCAATTGAAATCCCCTCCCTACCCCGCCTCCAGTCCCACCCTCCCACCCTCTTCCGCCTCAACCACCCATCCCCTTCCTTTTTTTTTTAAGTTTAAGATATATCTTTTCCCCCCAACAGCTCCCCCTTTCAGTCCAACAAATGGCTCTTACTCTTATAATAATAAATACAATACAAAACAACAGAGGTAATTAGGCCAAAATTATGAGAGTTATATGGCTTGGCATACAATCCCAATGTCCAGTCTATATGTATTTGGCACCTGACTTCAACATTCTACTGTCGACCTATCTCCATGAGTTTAAAGTTCTATATCCAACTCAACTTTCATCACAATTTAAAAAGCATCTTCTTAGAACACCCTCTTGATTCCCAAACAACTCAAAATTTAACTATGAGACTCTAGCTATCTATTCTTCAACCACCTCAGAGACCTGAGAGGGACAAATATATCTGATTATATAGGAAGTGCAGGGCTGCAGCTTCCCAAACTAAGAAATGACATACCAGTGGCTGCCTGGACAGCTCCCATTTTCTCTCCATACATTACAGCATCAATCTTCAGTCATTTGGCCCCATTTCTCTGACAGACATTGATTGTAGAGCAGGGGTTATGAAGGACTCGCCTACCCTGTCTTGGCAGAGCTAGGCTGTCGACTTACCTGCTTCCAAGTTTTGTCCTTTTTGGACAGCAGTCTGTCTACAGTTGAAGCAAGGGGTTTTTCCTACCCTGTCTTGGCAGAGTTAGGCTGTCGACTTCCCCGCTACCAAGTTTTGTCCTTTTTGGACAGCAGTCTGTCTGCAGTTGGTGCAAGGGGTTTTTTCATGCCAAGAGAAAGGCTTGCCACCAATTCAACCATCTTACAGTGGAGGTTCTTCGATGCTTATCCTCTACTTGGAGTAGAATAGGGTTGCCGTCAGGTGCTGATATGTCTCGATATAAAAAAAAAATCTTGATTTAAGATAACATCTTTGAATGCCATATTCTGCAGATCTCAAGGGGTTTTTGAAGATGCCCTATCCATCTCTTGTATTTAGATAAGCAAATGTTGCTTGTCTCTTAGCAACTTGATTACTGGGTAGTTTAGAGAATATCTGTGATAGACTGTCATAGTAGCCAACAAAGAGACATGTTTGCATGACTAGGAGTTTGTTTTAACTATCCTAGACCGTTTTAGACGGTTGGTATCAAGAGGTCAGAGCTTCATATTTTATTTTTAAGTATCTCTAGGTATGATACCATTGGGAAGCATTACCTTTAAATTTGTATCAATATACAAAGATCTATTCAATTGTGGTTAAATATACTCTTAATTATGTATCAATATACCAAGATCAATGCCTATGTAGCCCAATATAATCTTACTATTACGTCCATATGCAAGGGTCAATACCATTGTGGCCAACTATAATCTTAATTTTGTATCAATATACAAAGATCAATACCGATGTAATCCAATACAATCTTATTTTTGCACAATAAACAATGGTCAATACCACTTTAGCCAAATAAACTACTAATTTTGTATCAATATACAAAGGTATAAGGGCATATTCAATAATCTGCCCCTTCTTCTTGGACCTTCCTGTGCTATGTCTATATCTCATTTTTCTCAAGCCCATGCACTCCTACATAGGAGAGGAAGAAGGATACAGAAAAGGAAAAGTAGGAATTCCCTGGGGCTAACCTCCAAAACCCATTAAGACAGGACCATTTATCAGCTTGTAGTCTCTTCCCCTACATAACAGAGTTTTCAGTTATCCTTCAAATAACCAAAAAGATGGGCGGAGAAACTCCCTCCCCACCCTCTGGGCATGGGACGTCGCTCTCTTAAAGTGACTTCCTGCTGATTTGGGTCGTAGTAGACCTGTTTGGGGCCCCAACCCAAATGGGAAAAATGATTAAAAATGTTAGTACAATCCTTTTATGTTCAGTCCTTCTGTTCTCAGCTGTTTAGATGACCTAAGGGGTTTGTAGGCAGAAGCTGATCTTGCAGGCTTCACTGAGGTTCCGGCTGGGGCATTGTGTAGAGCTGAACGGTCCCAGCGACACTGGATTGCAGTGGTGGTTGCAGGCCCCCAATGGAGACAGCTATTGAGGAAGTCTGCCAGGCAGAATCAACTGGGTCACTCATCCTCCTTGGTGCCTGATTCTGCTCTCTGCTGAGGATTCCGCTGTCCGCTGTCCCCGGGCTCCCCTAATGGACACTTCGATTCTCCTGGAACGATAAGAACAGAGCCCTGCCCCAATCCCAACCCTAGGACAATTGCCCTCTTTTTTTTTTTTTTTTCTGGGGGGGGATGGGGGGGCTAGGTAGTACTTCTCCTGAAGCAAATTTGGCCTTCTGACAACATACAAAGCGTTATCTTTCAATCCGGGTTAAAGTAGAAATCATTCTGTCACCTTGAAGCTAAACCAGCTCTAGTGTATATATTTTGAGATCCCAAAGGACAATCTGCCTGCATCGAGAAGGCCTTTTGTAAGTAGCCTCCAAACCTAGGTCCCTCCAAATCCCATGTGTGTGTCTCTGAACTCTAATTATTGGGAACAGGGACCTGTGTTTCTCATCTGAAGGGATCAAAGATGTGTTCCACCACTCCTGGATCGAAGTCTTTCTCTATTTAGAGTTTACCCTGCATCAGGCTGACCCTGAACTCCGGGATCTGCCTCTTTCTGTCTCCAGTGTGCTGGGAGCTGGGACCAAGGGTGTACTCTTCTTGAATTGTGGGACCAAGAGTATGCACCCTCACCACCCCGCTCCGTATGACTCCAGAGTACATAAGACCACCAACTCTAAGGTGCCCCCCCCTGTCTCTGCTGAAGTCAAAGGCATGGGCCAATACCACAATTCTCTTGTATTTTACCTTAGCTCCACGTCTTCTCTACACCTGGAGGTCTGCAAATCCAGGCTGAATGGCTGTATCCTCTGTTCCATTCACAGTGTTTCAGCCCTGCCCCCTGCCTTTTTTTTTTCTAGTTAATAAATTTATTTGTTTGTTGCTTCAGGTTACATCCTTATCATATTGTCCTCTTTTCCCGCTTCCCAGCCCCACCCTCCCATGCTCTACCCCCTGACCCTTCCGTCTTGTTCCTCTGTGGTGGAGTGTCCCTGCCTAACAGTCTCTCACCACAGATCAGGTGACTCAGCTTTTTCTATACAGCAAAATGTGTCAAGAAATCGATCCGTTTGAATTCTCCAGAAATGTTTCCTTTGGAGCCTCCCCTTTGCACTCCAACCAGAACTCACTCTGGTTTGATTTCGCTAGAAAATGGACCTCACGCCATTCATGAGCACCTGACAGTGAGCGCCTGGATCTGGCACAGGGGTGGGGACAGGTGCTGCTCTCACCTTTTAAGCCATCTTCCTGTTTTCATCCTTTGCCTCTTTCTCTGCCTTCTAGAGGACATGGCACTGCCAATGTGGCCGTTTGAAGCTTTTCAACGTCATCTATCAGTCTTCACCCACTTTTCCAAAAGCATTGTTTGGTTTCATAAATGACAAAGTTTTGTGTATGTGTGTTTGTTCCTTGCTCTTGGTGTGATTCCCAAAAGAAGAAAGTTGGGTGTGTCATCCGGGCTCCTGCTGGGAAACTCAGGGCAGAGCTTTAACTTAGGATGATTTGAGGAGCATTCATTAGAATAGATGGGCTGTCTACAAAGGTCTGAGCTGGACACAGAGAACCATGGAAGTTTCTGCAGTGCCATGGCTTCAGCAGAGGTGTTTCTTAGCCAGAAAGAGAAAAAAAGGGGGGGGGGGTGCTGGGATCTAGGAGAGGCGAACAGAGGAAGCCATGTTGAGAGAGAAGCAGAAACATGTGATTGAGATGGCTCCAGAGAGAGACTACTTTTAGATCTCCTCGTTTTGCCTCTCTCTTGTATCCTGGGAGTGAGGCCAGTGCTCCCACAAGTGAGACTCAAACAAACCAGAGGAATAGGGAGTCCACTGATGGCTTTGTACGTATATTTTTCTATGGTTTAAATATGGTTTGTGCTGCAGAATTTCCCATTCTGGAATCTTGAATCCCAACATATGTACTAGCGTAGTAGAAACATGAGGAAATGGAGCCTAATGACAGATGATTAGACCAGAGGTCAATACCTGCTAAAGAGGTTACTTAGGCTCTTTTAGGAGTAGGTTGAGGACTTACATGACTGGACTGGGTTTCTTAGGAGCAGGTTGTTATAAAGCAGGATTACACAAGCTCTGGCCTTTTCTGGGTATGGCTTGTTTTTTTTTTTTGAGTCTCTACAATGCTAGGATGTAGTCAGAGGACCCTTGCCAGGATGCACAGGGACCTCCAGCCACCAGAATTATCAACCAAACATACCTCTTTACTTGATAAGCTACCATGCATCGGCCATTGTTATAGTAACAGAAAACAGATTAAGACACATTCTCCAGGAGGCAGCTAGCAGGGCAGAAAATGTAGTTATGGATCGTGAAACAGAAAATATCTGGCACCAGAGTAGAAATCTCTTCCATAACAATATTAAAAGTAAAAGTTTAGACCACTGGCTTTAACATTTATCTCTCATTTGTCACCTAAATTAATGTTATTAAGTCCTAAATGTATGTCTCAAGTCAGACTTCTCCTTAAAGTATGGATTTGTAGTATAAAGTGCCTTCTTAATTGCTTCACTTGAATGACTGACATTTCAAACATAAAATGTTCAAGACATAATGCTTAATGTTTTTAACCCAAAATGTGTGCCTCCTCAGCCTTTCCAGCATTAGCAGAAGCATGGCTGGCTTCCCCATTGTTCATGTTAAAAGTTAAAAATCACCATTGATTTTTCTTTTTATCTCACTCCTTATTTACAATAGCCTCAAAATATATCTTAAATCATTCTATTTTCTTTTGTTGTGTTTATGTGCATTTATATGAAAGGAGGGGGAAGGAGAGGAAGAAGGAGAAAGGGAGAGGGAGAGAAATAGATAAACAAAAATGTTCTAGAGTCCAGGAATCTTCCTACTACCATGAGCACTGGCTAGACTTGGCAACTGGACCAAACTTGGATTCTGTGTTAAAAGTTGTACCAGAGTATTGTGAAGGGGGGTTAAGGGCGGCATGCAGTTTGGAAGGATAGACAGTTATAGACCTTGGTTCAGCACATTCTTTTGGTACTTTGAGTTTGTTGGAAGCACACCTTGAGATAAGTGTTAAAGTTCAAGCAACATTTTAGAAGGGCAGAAATCTTTAATAAGGACATGAGGAAGAGAGAGAGGGAAGCTTCGGTACCAATAAAGGGTGCATGATCATGCTAAGCCCCACCTGGGTGACTGAACGTAATCCCATCCAGAATTTCCGGAAAGTGTACACCATACACACCTGAACACGACATCCGAGTGCAGCACCATTGATCAAGGAGTGGTCTCAGGGATCAATAAAAACAGAAAAAACATATGGTCACATTTGAACCCTTATGATAAAAGTCAAAGAAGGCAACCAAAACCTACAGGGACATGAGAACGCCATGGGTAGTCAGAATATTAGCCTTGAAATTCCAAGATTTCATTCTTTATTTCTCAAAAAATAGAAATCAAGGTATTTTAACATGGAAATCTCACCTGGATCACATTTTTTTTTTTCCTGCCTGAGGTGCAGAAAGCAAAGGGTAGAAGAGCAAGAATTGAGACAATGGAAGTGGGAAGAAGATACTTTAAATGTGCAATGGGTAAAGTAAGGTGAGCTAGAAATGGGGTAATCTAGTAGCGAAACATGGTGGCTCACACTTGTAATCCCAGCATGGCGAGGCAGAAGGAGGCAGCCTAGCTAGCCCACTCAGTGAGCTTGAGGCCAGTGAGAGAGTTTGTCTCAAAATAAGAAAAACATAGGTAGTGTCTGAGGAATGATGACCCAGATTGACCTCTAGCCTCCACACATACATATGTGCGCACCCATGTGTCTCTCGGTCTGTCTGTCTTTCCCTCTCTCTGTGTATGTTTTCTGATTTCTGTGGCCTAAATCCTTCAATCATGGCTGAGCTGAAGCAGTCGACGTCACTGCATGTGGATTTGGGGAAAGATGTACACCTGTGCTTGCCACACTCTATGAGACCACCTCTGGTCCTTGTTAGAAATTACTAAAGAAGACAGGTTTGTAGAAAGGAGATAACGGGAAATTGCCTTTCAGAAGAACACTATTAGGAGGGTTATAGGCTCATGACCATACCCAGCCATACTGAGGCTCTGAAATATGAGAATATTACAAGAGATAGCTGCCACAAAGTGCATGATGGAGGTCTTGAATGGAAAGTGACACACTGTCCAGTTCCTGGACTACTGGAGTTACCAGTATCAATCCAGGGACATGATTATAGGGACTTGAAGAGAGAGAAAGAGCCTCGAATTCCAGACAACAAAAGGAGTTTCTAGATTTTGTATATTTTCAGGGTGTGTGGTGAGTTCCCTACCACAAGATCTAGCTCACCTAGCCTGTGAGCCAAGGTACTCGACAAAAATTAGGTTATAACCCACAGTTGTCTTGGCTTGTTCACAGCTGCGAGGGGGAAGCAGGTTCCAGGACCACAGCATGCTGTATCAACTCTGTATTCTTGTTGAGTTTCATCCATTTTTTTGCTATATATTTCTGATTGCTTGGATTAAAAGAGCATTAGGATTAAAGGTGAATCCATACCCAGCTGGTTGCATATTCTTATTAGTAACATTCCTTTCAGCTTACAGTTGTGAAATATTTGTAGTTAGTTTTACAATATGCATTTACAACTAAATATAGTCATATAATTTTTCTTGCCATTGGAAACAAATTATCTTTAAGCAAGAGAAACTCATTTACTCTATTAGGTCCCCACTGTCCTTACCTACACTTTGCGCTGAGCTTATTCTGGGGGATAAGGATCAAGCCCACCAACTCCTTGCTTCTTCTCACATTATTATCTAAATTCAAATTAATTCATGGTCTCTCTGCAGGACTGTTTTAAAGCCTTTTCTTCATTTTTGTGGATTAAAATTAAATAAGGGAATCAGTAAATCCATACAACTGTTCACATGCAAATTGCAACATGTCAGAACTTGATGCAATAGAGGGGATGAGAATGAAGGTCAGTGTCAATGCTCGCTCACTGGCTTTGAGTGGGATCCCTCTCTCCCTAGGATACTACTGCCAACAAATGTCATGAACCAAGGCAAGCTGTCAGTGTCAATCAGATGCTAAATATTAACGCTTAGCTCTTTCATTTTTAATAGAACTAGGTGTTTTATTATTTTTGCTCATGTTGTGAGGGGAATGGTAAGATACACAGTCCGTTTAAGCAACTGTTTATCAAAGAAAGCAAAAAAAAAAAAAAAAAAAAAAGCACTCCAAAGAGAGACTGGAGTGGGCTGCCCTAAAAGGGTTCTGTTTTTTTTTTCTTAATGAATATTTATGAGGCAGGTGGAATATTGATGAAGTAAAGGTCACACGTTTTCCCTTCCAAATCATGGCAGACCAGATGTCTCTTTTAGGTTGTTTCTTCTTGTGCTCCTCTGGAGAAGCCCACGCGGAGTGGAGGCATATGCCCTAGCAACTTAGTTTTTGACATAACAGGAATGACTTATCTACAGTCTAGAGTAGGCTTAGTTTTCTTGATTGCTCCCAGTAAACTTATTTTTGAGATTGCTCAAGGTCTCATGATCAATCTTCTAATGATTGACCCCTAAGGCATTTTTAGTTTTATATTTGTTTGTATTATTTTGATATATACGAATATTTTGTTTGCATGTATGTATGTACACCACATGTATGCAACGCTTGAGGAAGTCTCTGACTTCTGACAGGGCATCAAATCCCCTGGACTCCAGTTACAGATCCTTGGGAGCCATCATGTGGGTGCTAGCTACCAAACCTGGGTCTTCTGAAAGAGCCGCAAGTATTCTTAACCACAGAGCCATTTCTCTAGCCCTGACATGTTGTTATTTATTTTAAAAATTTAGTTATTTTTGTTTTATATGTATGTATGGGCACCACATGTGTGTCTGGTGTCCACAGAAGCTAAAAGAGGGCTGCCTTGCAGTTGCTGGGAACTGAACCCAGGTCCTCTAGAAAAACATCCAGTGCTCCTAACCACTGAGCTATATTTCTACCCCTTGTTATTTCTTTCTTTCTTTTTCTTTTTCTTTTTTTTTTTTTGAGGTTTTACAATGAAAACTGGAGCCAGGATTTTCAGTAGACTGGCAGACTACACAAACAAGAAATAGTCCCTGGGCGGTCCACAGGACACCCTTCTCCCCGATCCCCCACTACTGACTATCTTCTCCCCCACTAATATCTACCTAGTACTCATACATGGAAGGAAGATTTTACACAGTCTCTGGGTTTTCTGTGCATCTGCTCAACCTGTGATATAATCCTCACTGGCAACCAGTACTGACTGAATAGTTAGTTTTTTTTTTATTTCCGGGATTAAAATTACTTGGCCAAAGGCACCTTAAGAAAGAGTTTGTTTGGCTCATGACTCTGGAAAGCTATATTTCAGAATAGCAGGGAAGACATGGCAGCAAGAGCAGGAAGCTGAGAGATCCCATCTCAACTGTACCCACAGGAAGAAGCAGAGTGCAAATTAGAAATGTTGCAAGGCTAGCCTATCTCTTGGTAGGAAAAGCCCCTTGCTCCAACTGTAGACAGAATGCTGTCCAAAAAGGACAAAACCTGGAAACAGGTAAGTCGACAGCCTAGCTCTGCCAAGACAGGGTAGGTAAGTCCTTCATAACCCCTGCTCTACAATCAATGTCTGTCAGAGAAGTGGGGCCAAACGACTGAAGATCGATGCTGTAATGTATGGAGAGAAAATGGGAACTGTCCAGGCAGCCACAGGTATGTCTTTGCTTAGTTTGGGAAGCTGCAGACCCTGTACTTCCTATAAAATCAGATATATTTATCCGTCTCAGGTCTCTGAGGTGGTTGAAGAACAGATAGCTAGAGTGTCATAATTAAATTTTGAGTTGTTTAGGAGTCAAGAGAGTATTATAGATCTAAGAAGATACTTTTAAAATTGTGTTGCAAGTTAGTATGAAAGTTGAGTCAGATATAGAACTTTAAACTCATGGAGATGGTTAGATAGTAGAATGTTAAAGTCAGGTACCAAATACATATGGACTGGTCATTGGGAATGTACGTTAAGCCATATAACCCTCATAACTGTGGCCTAATTACCTCTGTTGTACTGTATTGTATTTATTATTATAAGAGAAAGAGCCATTTGTTGGACTGAAAGGGGAAACTGTAGGGGGAAATAAGATATACCTTAAACTTAAAAGAAAAAAAAAAGGGGAAGAGGATGAGGGATGAGGGTGGGAGGGTGGGACTGGAGGGGGAGTAGGGAGGGGACTGCGATTGAGATGTAACTTGAAGAAATAAAAAATAAAGGAAAAAAATTTAGAAAGAAAAAAAAAGAAATTACTAAATATGACAAAAGTAACAAGTTGACACAGACACACAGCTTTCAATGATAACTCTGAATGCTAATAGTCTCAATTCTCCAGTCAAAAAACACAGGCTAGTATATTGGATTAAAAACCTGAGGATAAGCCGGGCGGTGGTGGCGCACGCCTTTAATCCCAGCACTTGGGAGGCAGAGGCAGGCGGATCTTTGTGAGTTCGAGGCCAGCCTGGTCTACAAAGCGAGTCCAGGACAGCCAGAGATATTCAGAGAAACCCTGTCTCGAAAAACCAAAAAAAAAAAAAAAAACCTGAGGAGAGTTGATATGTGGAGCCCCACTCACCCATGGAAAAGAAAAGGAGGGAGAGGGGGAAGACAGTGGGAGGGTCAGACCCGGAGGGGAGGAGAGAGGGGGCTGTGATTGAGATGTAGCTTGAATAAACAAATGTTGAAACAAAACAAACAAACAACAAAAAAAAAAAGAAATGTTGCAAAGCTATAAACTCTCAAAATCTACCCCCAGTGATGGATTTCCTTCAGCAGGCCTCCACATCCATAATTTCCCCAAACAGCTCCATCAACTGGGGACCAAACCAAGCGTCCAAATATAAGAGCTTGTGGGGGATATTTCTCATTCAAACCATTACACCGACACGTGGTGTCAAGCAGTCCTGGGGGCCTCCAACAAGGGTTCTTGAGAGGTATGTTCTCTTTTATCAGACACAAAAGAGTTGGGGTATCTCTGGTTCACAAAACTAGATGAACTGCAAAGGCTGTAAGAATATAAACAGGCAAGAAATGGGAGGGGGCACTAGAGAGCATTGGAGGGAGGTAATAGTGGGTGGGTATGATCCATATGCATTGTATGAAGCCTTCGAATAATAAAAAATATTGTTAAAATTGTTTTTAAAGCAATGGATAGGAGACACAGCTTTGTCTCTGTGGTGCTGGGGAGATGAGAGCGCGAGAAGGGTGCTGCTTTAAAAACAAAACAAAGTAAAAAGCAGGAAGTCCCCTGTTATGATGGGTATAGCCATCACGGTTGCCATGCTCTGTTAAAAGTAAAAATCCAACAAGGAAGTAAGAGAAAGACAGGAACTTCACAATAATCTTTGAGTCCCTGAAAGTTCCTTGTCTGGGAAGGTTTATTAAAAGAAAGAGCGAGTCCCCATCTCCTGCTTGACACTTGGAAATGTGTTATTCCCCCCTCCCAACATCTTTCATGATGATCATTCAAATGCATATTTTTCTGCATATTATAAAGTAATTTGTCACTCCTTTTGTATTTTGATAGATGTTTCCTGGTGTTTAACTCCTGAGTACTTCTTTTCATGCATCTGAAATGTTGTAATTTCCTACAGATTCAAGGTAGCTTAAAAAACAAAACAAAACAAAACAAAAAATTACCACTGTTTTTCTTTGATCATCACCTGATTCCTAAAGGAGAGTGGCCCTGGGGAACTGAAAAGTCCTGCTGATTTGTGCTGGATTAAACTTCCTTATGAAGGTTCAACATTTTTGGAGTAGTGGCTGAGGTTAAGGCAGTGGTAAGGAAACAGTCTTGTTAGTACTTCTTGGAAAGTGCTCAAAGCCTGTAGCAGTTGTAGTCTCGCAAGAGGAAAAGTAATTCCTATAATCATGGCTCATCATTTTATAAAGTACTCCACATCCTTTTTTTTCATTAGAACTTACAGCAGCCTGGGGTTGAGATTATTTTTATTTCCTCTGGAAAAAAAAAATTGAGGTCAAGTGGCTCACCCAATTTACACAAAGCTTGCTTCTACAGTAAATATCACACGCGCAGCAGGTCCCATATTGTCTGATATATGACATACAGCAGCAAGTGAGACAGATTTTTTCCCCCTTTTCTTTTGCTTCATGTTTTTGCTGCCCTCCTCCCTCCACCTGGTCCAGGCTGTGCTGGGTTAACAGTCCTTATTCACTTTCTGTTTGTTTTGAGAAAACTCTTCAACAAAATGAAACCTCAGGGGCTCCATAAGAAAACACAGAGAGATAGAGGTTCACCAGAGGACATAAACCATGAAGATGACTGCCAAAGTGGGGCAGATGAGGTTAACTGGAAATCCCTGAGCTATAAAGCAGAAAAGATGGAGGCAATACAGGAGGGCTGGGGGAAAAGTCACCATAAAGGAAACACCAAATTTCAGACTATTATTTCACCTGTTTGTTTTTCTTAGGATAGATGAGCCACTATGCTGTCTTAGCATGGTAGACCATATAAATTGGGGAAGACGTGCTTCCTCTGAGAGTCTGTCAGTTTTTCTTTCCAAACATACACACACACACACACACACACACATATGCACACATGCATGTGCACACATGTGCATGCATTTAGTATTGTTCGGTAAAATGTAGGATGGCCAATAAAGAAAAAGTTGAGCTTCAGAGTTTTCAAAATCTTGAGTATCTTGCGAGTGACACATGGAACATATTTATATCAGAAATCTCTTCACTGCTCTGACTTGCAGTTTTAATTGAGTGCATTGCATTTTATTTATTATATCTATCAACTCTAACTTAATTAGACAACAGATCAAGCTCCACTAGTGAATTGAACTGAAGCTGAGGAGAACAAGAGCAACCTTTGCTGTTGTGCTGGCCTTTGTCCAAATGGTTGTCTTATTGTGTTCAGACCTGCATGTTAGTTTCAAATGATTATCAGTGTCTAGCTGAAGTTACTCCAAGTTCACACCTCAAGTGACAGTCCCATTCTTCAGATGCTGAGAAGAGTTTTCAAAGGAGATATATTTTGGAATTTGTGTCTTCTTTCCCAAATTCCAGAAATGCTCAAGCCCTCCTGATATCACCAAGAAAACTTCTTGTGTTACAGCAGCAAACATCTCTATTCAAATCCCAAAGTGAACTCAATGTTCATCTCCTGGAGGACCACAGAGCACCTCCCTGCCTAAGAAGTCATCATTGTCATTGTCAGGGTGACCCTGTAAATCCTACTCTTTGAGTTTAAAGATTTATCAGAGGACGTTTGTAGAATCTCCTTTTTGACAGATTATATCAAATGGATCAAGTTCAGATTTAGTAAAGGACAGGAAGAAAGAACAAACAGTTCCCTGAACTACATCAGTTGCATTTCCATCTGCTTTATTCAATGCTCTTTCTTCTCAGGAGAACTATGAAATTAGACCTGCTGAGGCAGTAAACCATCTCAAATAGTGTGTGGAAGAAAACTCCTGTTCCCACGCCCAACCATGAACGTGACCCTAGTAGTAACTCCCATAGCCCACATTAAAGACTAAAAGATAGTATGGTGGCTTTGTGTGCTGTTGAATATAGTTTGGGCTCACACATGCACAAATGTGCACACACACAACCTTGACGTATTTTTATATGCTGTGGAATGTATTTAACTTTGATTTTCTAAATCTAACCTTCCTTAAGTTTTTCATTTAGGTGAAATTGGCATAAAAATGAGCATTTCAAATCTACTCCCCACTGAGCTGTTGTTCCCCATTCCCTTCTACTCTGCCAGTCACCAGTCTGACCCTCTGTCTCTGTGAACCCACCCATGCCTGATATTTCACATGAATGGAATCCTCTGCTGTCTTTTGTGTCTCACTCTGTGTAGCCTGATGTGCTAAAAGGCCATCTGTTTTGTAACACAAATCAGCACTTCATTGCTTTTGTGGCGGAATAATATTTGAATGATATTTTCTATAAAAATAACTTTTATTTGCCTGATATAATTGTTGTGTTGGGGGCTTACCGCCTGTATCTACTAACTTAGGCCCAGTCCCGGAAGCTTCTAGCCTCCGTACAATCTAATCTAGGCCTAGAATGTTTTTAGCCTCTGAGACTTACTGTTGAATAAGCTCACCCTTTGTAGCTCTTTCTGAATTCTGGCTGGTTGGTTCAACACAGCTGTTCTGCCTCAAACTCCCCTCCAGGCTGACTGACTCAAACTGGCTTCTCGCAACTTGTGACTGAATTGCCTGTTTGGCCTCAAACTAACTCTAGCAATCTGTTCTAAATTTTTGACTCTCTCTCATGCTCTGGCTCATTTTGTCTTTACCTGTCTTTAGCTTATTCTCTCTTCAACCTGTCTTTGTAAAAATCTTCTTGTAAAACTGCTTCCTCTCCCTCTGCACTGCTCTCTCTCAAGCCGCCTTTCTTTCCTCTCTGTTCTGGTGAGAGTTGGGCATCTCCTAGTCTATCAAATCTTTCCCTGATTCATCACTATGTCAGACTCTCATTTAGACATCACTTTCAAACATGATTACTTTCTTCTACAAACTAACATTACCTTCATTGTTTGGGACTAAAGGTGTGTACCAAGGCCAGGTCTGTATTCCAGCCAGATCATACTGTAATCCAGGGCATGTCTGCATTCCAGCCAGAACACATAGACCTAGAAGGTCTTTGGATGTGATCTCTTGCCAGAGCAGCCATGTTCCTGGATTATATTTTCTCTATAATTTTCCTTATGTTTTAAGCTTCCATTTGTAAATTTTGTTTTATCTGCCAGATGAACAACAATGTAATATCCTTTTATTTTTTTCTTATTTAGTTCATTTATTTTTGGGACAGTATCATACATCCTAGTCTAGATTTGAACTCACTGTGTAACCAAGGGTGACCTTGAATTTCTAACCCTCCTGTCTCTACATCCCCCATGCTGGAGTTACAAGTGTGTGGCTGTGTGCAATGCTGAGGAACCCAGGGCTTCAGGCATTCCAGAAAAACACTCTATCAACTGAACTACAACCCCAGGTCATTCTGAATAACTTTTATTTATTTATGTATTTAGATTTTTCGAGACAGGGTTTCTCTGTGTAACAGCCCTGGCTATCCTGGAACTCACTCTGTAGACCAGGTTGGCCTTGAACTCACAGAAATCCACCTGCCTCTGCCTCCCGAGTGCTGGGCTTAAAGGTGTGCGCCACCGTGCCCGACCCTGAATAACTTTTAAATGGACTTCTCTATTTAGCTTATGGTTATAACTCTTTAAAATTCCTTTAAAATTTCATACAATATGTGGGTAGGATATATTCAATAGTCTTTAACTCTTCAATGAGCATCTTAAATGAAGTATAATTCATAAGAAGACATAACTCCTTAGCTCCTCGTTGCCTGGACCCCCATAACTGAACAGGCCTGTGTGGCTCCCGTCAGCTCAGGAGAACATGGTTAACATCTCCGAAGCTTGCTCCTGCTTCTTTTTTCCTGCTAAGGAACCATCAGTTGTCTTTGGGTCCTGAACATGACTAATTTCCTGATAAGTTAAACGTATCTCCTAATGCCCCACATAGTATTTCCCAGTCACTTTTCTTGCTTAACAAAAATGGACAAGATTTGGAGAGATCTTTTGGTGTCTGTGGCATCCTACCTCCACCCCCAGAACTTTCCTTCCTCCCTATATGCACCAGAAGCAAGTTCTTCCCTCTGTTGTGTAGGCAGCACCCTTTGTCCTTGGTGTGAAAGAGCCAGAAGTGGAAGGAAATGATACTGTGGATCAACTATGGCTGAATTCAGGCTGACGATCAGCTGCTAGTGACTATGTACAAATTGCCCACAGAAGTGTGGGAGAGGTAATCCTTTCCTTATGGAAAACCCCTCAGCTATGTGGGCTGGATTGAGATAGTGGTGGTAGAGGAATAGTGGGCGGCTAGATGACCACTCAAGAACCCTTATGGCATTGTCAAGGATTCCTAGGCCAGACCAGGGAAATAGCTCCCCTTAGCAAGTATGCCTTGAAAATGGCAACTTCTGCTGAGAAGACTTTGCAGCAGTGAGATGAGCAGAAGGGCCGAGATTAGTGTTGGGAGTGCAGGGAAAAAAAACAGCATGGTGCTATACAGTGCAAAGTTTCCAAAGAAGGGAGGGAAAGTGTTGTCCATCTGAAACCACTGGAGGTTTGTGAGGCAAACTACCCACAGCTCACCCTCTGGTCCTTCACCAGCACTTTTATGTTCAGAGAGCACTTCTGTCATACTCTGCTCACTATTGCTGTGTTGAACACCAGGACCAGAAGCATCTTGGAGAGGAAGGGCTTTATTTTAGCTTATACTCCATCAACCGAGGGAAGGAAGCCAAGGTAGAAAGTCAAGGGGGGAGCCAAAGACCACCTGCTCAGGAGTGGCCCTGTCCACAGTTGGCTGGGGCCACCCACATCAATCACTAAGAAAATACCCCCACAGGACTGCCTACAGGCCACTCTGGTGGAGGGTCCTCTCTCAGTTGAAGTTCCCTCTTCCCAGATGGTCATAACTTGTGTCAAGTGGACACAAAAACCAGCCAGCACACTTATGACATGCTGCACAGGACCCACTGATTCCTCAGTCCTATGACTGTTCAATGAGGCTCACGGTCAGCCACCTCACTCCAGAATGACTTGCCCATCCAGACTCCTGCTTCTGAGGCCTGAATGGCACTAATCTGCCTGGAACCTACAAGGACCTCTGTAGCCAGCTGCTTGTACTGTCTGACACTGGTCAGGACAGCAGCCCTCACGGTACCATTGACCTGCTGCACTCAGATGGCTCATCGCCTCAGAGTGCCTGCTGCATCACCAGGAAGACCTGAACTTAACCCCCCAACATCCACATAAAAAGCTGGGTGGGACAGTTCATGCACCTGTAACCCTAAACCCGAGTCAGGGGTGGGGATCGGGAAGATATAGACTTCTCCCTGGGGTTTACTGTCAGCCTAGTTCCAGATTCAGCGAGATATCTTGTTTCAGTGAGACACGTAGTGAGATATGCTAGGTAGGATGTCTAGCACTGAACTATACCCCCATTCCCAGGGCTTATAGTCTTAATTAATGTTTGTTTGTTTGTTTGCAATACTTAAAATGAAACACAAGGCTGTATGCATGTTAGGTAAGCACTCTACCATTGACTCATATCCGCAGCCCCCAAAGTTGCCTGTTTGTACATATCTGAAGATTTCCATGTTGCTTTGGCAAACCAGAGAAAAGGTAAGTTGTGTATGTGTGTGTGTGTGTGTGTGTGTGTGTGTGTGTGTGTGTGTGTTTGTCCACCCTTTATTGATTTATTTTTTGGTCCTGAGCAATTTCTAACAGACACTGCTGTCCTTTTCTGGACTTTGCCTGCACTTCTTGCCTGGTGACCTGAAACTCCTTGAGCACCCATTGCAGACAAAGCAGTGGAAGGATTTAAGATACACAAGACACAGCCCATGATGTGCTGTTCTTGGAGTTCACCTGGACTCAGGCACATCTACAGGAGAGGAAGATGGAATAGGACAGGGACACTTGGACATAACCTCTCCTGCCCTGTGTTTACTCTGTGCTTTAAGCGGCACACTCGTCTGCAATCACTGTGACACCATGGAGAGCTGAGGCCTGCTTGTGCCTGCTTTCCTACCCAGAAAAATGGGACATTTTGCCACAGAATCCTGGGAGGGCTTAGTAGAATAAAAGTTGTTTAAGATGAAAGGCAAAATAACAAATATTATTATCTGCATTCATAGCACCCTTTAGCACTATTGCCTATAGTCTGCCTTTGGGAAAGAGTACTTACAATGAGAGATGCTTTGTTATTATAATGGAGGACTCAATTATTTACTCTGATGAGAGGTGAGGGGTTTTAAAATTCATTGTATTAATTTAGAGTTGGGGAGGATGATTACACATATAGGCCACCTATGGGTGCTGCATAATATGGGTGATATAGTGTGGTTATAATAGGAGTGTGATGTATCTTATTTATACAGTCTGTTGCTACAAAGAGTATATTAGGTGTTTTGCAGCCAAGGCTCAGAAGCCTAAAACAAACAAGATTAAAATCAGCAATAAAGCAGATCAGGAGGAGCCAGAGAAACTCAGCAATAAATCTGATGCAAAACCAGTGTTATCTGCCTAAGGCCGTTTAGAATGTGCTGCAGGCTATGACTTCTGTGTGCTTATTTTACTGATATGAGGGGTGGGGGTAGAGGAGGTGGGACTCATGTCTGTGAAGCAGAGGGCAGAACAATCCCAGTATTATGGGGAAGGACGGAATTTGCACAGCCCAAAGATCCTTGTCAAAACTGTTCACATGTGCATGTGTGTGTGAGAAAGTGAGACAGAGAGGTAGAAAGTTTCTCTACTGTCACCTGTTCCAATTCAACTGATGATCATATTTACACGGTATTGTTTGTTTTCCCAGGTGGCTCTCAACTTACAGTCTTCTCTCATGACTCAGATTTTGTCACACTAGACAGAAATATTGTGTTGAGATCCAGTTCTGCAAAGGGCACAGCCTTTTGCTACTGACTCAGGATTGGAGACTCTGTACTCAATAGTGATATGAGGTTCTTTGGGCCCAGGTATCTCAGCATACTATATCACAAAGGAAACACTGTTATTTCAGAACTTAAGAAAACAAAGATTTGTTTGTAGAGAAAAGCATTCTTTTTCTCTAGGTAGTTAAATTAAACATTTGATAAAGTCCTCCCCCAAACTCCTGGGGAAAAAAAAGCATTATATTTGCTAATTTTCTTGCTCTGACAAAATATCTGCAAAAGCAACGTAAGGGTTTATTCTAGCTCACAGTGGGAGGGTCCAGTCCATCACGGTGGGAGAAGGCAGAACAGCAGGACTGTGGGGCGGGTTGCCATACTGCATCTGCAGCCAGGAAGCAGAAAGTGATAAATGCTACTGTTTATATTTTATTTTATTATTCTATATTTTAAGTTTTTAATTTAATTTAATTTTTGACACAGGCTCTCACTATGTAGATCTGGCTGACCTGGAACTCACTATGTAGATGAGGCTGGTCTGTGGTTCCCGAGTGCTGGGATTAAAACTATACACGGCCACATTTGGTTTTATTTTATTTTCTTAAATGTAATTTAAAATATCTTATTTTAAGTGTAAGGACAGTTTTGCCTGCAAATATTTTCGTGTACCGCTTGTGTGCCTGGTACCCATGGAGGCCAGGCGAGGGAGTCAGATCCCCTGGAACTGGAGTTAAATAGATGGTTGTTAGCTGACATGTCGGTGCTGGGACTTGAACCCATGTCCTCTGAGAGAGCAGCCAGTGCTATTAAAGGAGAAGCCATCTCTCCTGCCCCTATTTTATTTATTTTTTATTCAATCTGTTAATAAAATATATTGATTTCTGTCAGTAGAATGGTGCCACCTCCATTCAGGGTGGGTCTTACCACCTCAGTTTTAGTGTAGAAACTCATGAATATATTCAGAGGTTTGTCTCCTAGGTGACTGTAGAGTCCACCAATGTGACAATATTAACCACCAGAGTCTCAACTCACCCTGTATGCTGATGCAAGTGGCTCTGATACAGTTTGTGCCCTGTTTCAGAGGCTTGCTGCAAAGGCAGATGTGTTTGCCTATCATAGTATCACCTCCAAGGACTGAATATCTCTCTCTCTCTCTCTCTCTCTCTCTCTCTCTCTCTCTCTCTCACACACACACACACACACACACACACACACACACAATTCTGTTTATCTACCATGTGTTCTATAAATTCATTGCTGCTGCCTGCTGTCTTGTCTGCGGTAGATGAGTGTGCCTCCCGTTCTCCTCAATCCTTTTTTTTAATTCAAGCTGTTAATAAAATATATTGATTTCTGTCAGTAGAATGGTGCCACCTCTATTCTGTTTTATTATCAGATTGAATAAAACACATGGTTATCTTTGCTCTCTTTGACACAATCCACATTCCTGTATGATGTTCATCTCAGAACTATCACCCCTCTAAGATCAAACTGCAGCCATGCTAAACGATCCTGGTCAGAGCTGCACGGTGGTACTCTCTAGTTAAAATCATCAAACATCTCCCTTTCCCTATGTCAGTAACTTTTGCTGTCATTATTTAAACATTTCTCATGTACACTGTATAGTAGCATCAAATTTTAGTCATGTACTAGGTTTTGATTATTCCCAACTTGTTAGTGTATTTCTGCATAGTGGACACTACCTTCACACTTAAATATTTTTTTAACATCTGTCTCATCATTATATGTGCACCTACCAATAAAAGAGATTGTACATACGTCACAAATTCTTCATAACTTTGACATATTATTTTGAAAATGTGCAGACTTGCAGAATTTGAAAGAATAGAACAATGAAAATCAGTGTATTTTCCCCAAGACTTAGTGATTGCTAATATTTGCCCATATTTGCTTTATATATCTATACAAACACTAGTTTTTAAGCTATCTAATAAAATAATCTCTAGAAATCATGACATTTCATCCGTAAATGCTTCACACATTTTGTGACAACAAACATGTTTTCCCTACATCATCACAATAATATGTGATATCTAAGAAAAGTAACAATATATAGTCTGCATTAAAAATTCTCTTGTTTTGCCGGGCGTGGTGGCGCACGCCTTTAATCCCAGCACTTGGGAGGCAGAGGCAGGCGGATCTTTGTGAGTTCGAGGCCAGCCTGGTCTACAAAGTGAGTCCAGGACAGCCAGAGATATTCAGAGAAACCCTGTCTCGAAAAAAAAAAAAACCAAAAAAAAAAAAAATTCTCTTGTTTTCCTAAGCAAGATGGTGTTCACCTATAATCGAACACTTTGGAATCTGACGCAGGAGATAGTCTGGGCAATATAGTGAGATCTTGCCTTAAAAAAAAAGTACAAAGCAAAATTAAATAAAGTAAAATGAAAACTGAATTTTCTAGTTAATTCAAAAACCCTTTACAATGCTCGTTATTACTATTATTATTTATTTACTTATTTATTTAGAAATCTAAGGTGACACCAAGGGAATGCATTGCATTTTGTTCTTATAGCCACAAAGTCACTGTAAGCCACTGTGGACTTTCAAACTTGTTCATTTACTGTGCCTGCTCCATGGTTCGTGGTAAAGTCTGAGGAACTCACAGGTCGCAGGATGAGCCTACTACTATTTTTTAAGTTTTGAGAATTTTATGCATGATTACTGTATGTACCAGCATTTCTACTTTTCCCTCTTCCATTCTAACTCTTTCTATGTCCCTCCCAGTTCTTCTCATATTCATGATCTTTTTATTAACACACACACACACACACACACACACACCCTAACACACTCTACTCAGTATATTCAGTGTTTCTTGAGCACTACAATGAAACAATGTCCTCTGGGCATGGCAGGATCACTGTGTTCAAGAAACTCACAGCAGCTGTGATTGCCTGCATAAGGCATTCCCAAGGTTATTCCAGCATGAAGAGAAGAGGGGCTGATGATCCCCCATCCCCAACTGAGGCTCTATTGACAGTTGATGGCTTCTGGGAGAGTCAGTTTTCTTTAAGGGTGCAGGCAACACGCAAACCTTGGTAGGCTGAGCACATTCTAGTTTCTAGTGTATGGCACCACACCCACTGGTACCTGGGCAACACAAATTATACTTGGTGGATTATTAAAAAAAAAAAGGACACAAAGTAGTGAGGGGGTGGGGAGTTTGATCTAGGAGTTGGAGTGGGGAGTGAATAAGATCAAAATACAACCTGTGAACTTCTCAAAGAATTAATAAAGATATTATGTATGTGTATCTGGAATGATTGCCTTTACCTAGAAAGAGTCAAGATATATCTACATAGAGATATCTATGTAAAAATATTTTAAACACATGATGTGGTGGAATGCATGGCCTTGTTTTCAATTCCTTCCAAAGCAAGTAAACCACATATAAACCCTTATCCCATGATATAGTAAGGTTATCAGATACTTACTATTGTGAAGAGCTGGAATCACCACTGGGCCACATCCTTGGTCCCTACGAGCTAGAATAAGAACAGGACCCACATTTTGTTGCTACAGGTCATCACAGATACAGCAGTTGTTAATGATGAAATACTACTCACTGTTCCTAATAACCACTGTCTGAAGCACCCACAATGCACTGCCCTTCTCACATCCTCATAGGCACACCGCAGAAGCTGAAACCCTGATCCCTAGCATTGTGGATGGCTTCTAGAACTAAGACTCAAAGTCCTCCTATAATTGCTTAGCATCAGTGTCACAGTATTCTTAACCTTTGTATCACTCCTGAGTTAAAAGAAGAAAGCCTTGAACAGCACATTCCACATTACTACTTTAGGTCTACTTTAATTGCTCACCTAACTGGGATTTTCCTTAAGCTTTCAGATCTTCTGATACTTTATGAAGTCGTTTGATAGATTTAGGATTAGTCACTCTTACTATTTCAGGTATTAGGTCTGGTTATTCTTTAAAATCTCTGCATTCTGCATTTCATTATATTCACACTAATGTATCACATAGAAGACTCACATAGATGAGTCCCATTCATGCTAAGCTGGGGTTCCTAAGGTGGCTCAGCGAGTAAGAGTGTCTGCTGCGAAGTACCGATGATTTATTTGAGTTCAAACTCCAGGACCCATAGAGCAGAAGGAAAGAACCAGCTCCCACAAGTTGTCCTCTGACACCCACATGTGCCTTGTGGTATGTGCGCGCATGAGCACACAATTAGTGAGTACATACATAAATAAAGTGTAATAAAAATTTAAATTATATTAACCTATCATAATAAGAGTCATGTGACTTGATACAAGATAAATATGTATTTATCCACACGTATTATATTTACAAAGAAGAACATATTTATCACACAAAGAACTTAATTTTCATTGCTAAGGAAAACCATATTTATTAGTTTATAAATATTGGCAGCGAATAGATGACAGGTGGTATTGACTATTTTTACTTAATAATTTTGAAATTAAGCACCTAAATTTCACAAACCTATAAACAGAAATGTGTTAGCTTGTTGTGTCACTCAATGTATAGGGATAAGATGGGTTACTTCCTAGAAATGATAGTGTTAAACGAGATATCCAGCAATAATTCCATTACATCTGAAAAGCTTTTGGATTTAAAGTGATAGATTCATGTGTATGAATTCCGAGGGACTTCATCAGAAATGCCAGGGAAATACTAGAAGGCATTTGTAAGGTTTATTTTATTCACTTTTATGTTTTTCATTGTGTGTATAAGTATGTCTGTGTGTGGGTGTGTGCAAGTGAGTGTGAGTGTCCACAGAGGCCAGAAGAGGCGACTGAGTCCCTGAGAGCAGGAGTTAAAGGTTGTGAGCTGCTTGACTGGAGTGCTGGGCACCAAACTCTGGTCAAATGTGAGAGCAGCAAGTACAGTGAAATAGGACCAATAAAGGCAAGTCAGTTCTAGGATGTTAATAAATTAAACCATGCAAGTGGCTATTTTCACCTCTCTACAAAACCAATTCAACTTGGGAAGATCTGCTCCTTGTAAATTCTACCCCTTCCCCCACCCCATAAGCCAAATAGTCGCATATTCAGCATTAGGATAAAAAAAAAAGCAATTTTAAATAGATTTATTATATGTAGAAACTTTCTGGAACAAATAAGAGTAGTACTAGACTGTTTAGTGGGACATAATTTTATTACTTATTGTTTAAACTGTAGAAAGTAACAATTTATCATATAATATAAATCTAAATGAAATCTTAGAAAACAGTTACGTTAAGGGTGGTTATGTCTGAATGGCATATAATAGAATTATTAGGGTGTATTTTATTCAAAGTGCTGCTCAATATTGCTTTCCCTACAACATATATCACTTTCATAATTTAAAAGCTTAGTTTAAAATATGCAGGTAGTCGCTCGTGATTAGTGAGGGGATATGGTAACTGTAGGAGCTTCTTTCTCTTTTCCTGAATTACTATCTCCTTCTCTCTGACTCTCTATAATTGTTTTCGTGGCTTTGACTCTTTTTTTCCCATCCTACCCTACAGGGTCTCACTGTATAGCCCAGGTTGGCCTCAAACTCACCATTCTTCTATCTCAGTACTGATATCATAGGAATTCACCTGGTTTTTCTTTAACAGTCTCTCTTGTTCTTTCTCACCCTCTTTGGTCCTTGTTTGTTCTGGGCACTAAGGACATCTAAAGACTTTGTGAGGGCTCAGTGCTGAAGGGGCTATGCTGGATTTGGTGAATCAAGCAAGAACAGATCCACCAATCCCCACAGAGCACTTGACCCACCTGTGAGCTGGGCTCCTTGGTGCTTCTGTATGTCTACAGAGCAGTGCTGTGATTAAGAAAAGTATCTCAGTGATGAGTGAAGATCTTCCCAAGAGAGCTGAGGCTACGTGGTGCTCCTGTGGTTGCAGCCATTGCAAAAAGAAGCATGATTTTAGGGTGAGTGGACTTGAAGTGTCAATGCTTGAAATCCTGGAACCACCAGCTACATCATTTCACTGTTTTGTACACGCTGATCCTCCACCCCACCACCCCATGATCACCGATGAGCCATCTTAAGGGCCACTAGGACTATCAACTAAGCAAAGAAACATTCAAAGACTTTTGTTATCTGAATACTGATTTTGCTCTACAGTAAACACCCATAAGTAGAATTTTTATAGGCCAAGTGCATGACTTTTTGTACTATCTATAGTTCGACTCATTGTGATGGTCAGTTGTTTTTTGTTTTTTGTCAACTTGACACAAATTTAGGACAATTGGGAGCATCAATTAAGAAAATGCTTCCATCAGATTAGCCTGTAGGCAAATCAGTGGGGACATTTTCTTGATTAATAGCTGATGTGCAAGGGCCCACATGTACTGTGGGCAGTGCCACCCCTGGGCAGGTGGGCTTGGGTGATATAAGAGAGGCAGCTGAATGTGAGCCTGAGGAACAAGTCAGCAAGTAGCATTCCTCCAAGATCTATGCTTCAGCTCCTATCTTGAGATTTCCCCTTGACTTCCCTTCATGGTAGACTAGAGTCCGTAAAGGTAAATAAAGGCTTTCTTTCTCAAGTTGTTCTTGGTCTTGGTGTTCATTACAGCAATACAAGGTAAACTAGAACATTCATAAATGTAGATTTTTAGACATAACACAGGTTTTTATATACAGAATGAGAAATTTCAGATATGAAAGATCATTCCTGATTCTGTTTCATTGTTCCTCTTAATGTTATGTAGTAAACTATGAGTTATAATCAGTAAATCAATCAAAAATAATTTATATTTTTGTTATGGCTCCCAAAGGCAATATAAGTTTGAATTAATTTGTTGAAACGATGTAGTCTTTTTTAAAAATTGTTAAAGGAAAACACTATGTTTAAGTCATTTATCATTAGGTTTGATGCGTGTAGTGACATTTACCAGCCTCTCTGGTATAATTTTCTTTAAAATTAAGTGGTTTTGAAAATGCTCAGTCTTAGCCCTGTAGTATATTAAAGCAGAAGATATTTCAACTCAACACGTCCTATGTTTACTTACTGAAAACCCTGCTCTGTGCAAAGCACTGGGGGTGAAAATGAAAACAAAACCTTTCATGCTCATTTGTGGAAATGAACAAGACTAACGGGAATAAATGCAAGTTCTTCATCCGTCAGATAAGTCGGATCATTTTGTTATGACCTGCACACACTGAAAATTAAGACAGCAGTGGTCAGCTGAGGAATGGATAAAAAACTGTGGTACATCTACACAATGGAATACTACTCAGCCATCAGAAACAACAAAATCATGCAATTTGCAGCCAAATGGAGGGAACTAGAGAAGCTCATCCTGAGTGAGCTAACCCAGACTCAGAAGGATGCACATGGCATCTATTCACTTATAATTGGATTTTAGCCATATAGTACAGGATAACTATACTACAGCCAATGCACCAAAGGGAACAGGAACATAGACTTTGTTTCCTGTCTATGAGACACTTTGTCCTAGTGGTGCTGCCTTGTAGGCCCCCAGTGTATGAGGAGGCTCTTGGCCCTCATATGACTGCTGAACTGGGGTGGGGGACTGTTATGTAGGGATAACCGACTCTGGAGGAGTAGGATAAGAGGGAGGGGTTGGAAGGTGGGAGGGTGGGATTGGGAATGGTGAAAAGAGGGCACTGTGATGGAGATGTAACTTGAAGTAATAAATAAACATTAAAAAAAAACAAAAGACAGCAGTGGTGTGAGGTGCATGGGGCCTGTGAGCCTGCATGCTTGGGTGAGCGACTGACCTTTGGCCTTGAAGAGCAAGCAGAATTTTAGGGAGTGGAATTAAAAGTCTCACAAGAGTCCCTGAAGAATAAGTAGGCACATTTTAACAGCTGTAGACCCCATGCACCACGGAGAGACATTAGGAGGAGCAGCAGCATGTAAGAGGGAAGGCAGAAGAAGAGAATCTGCAGTTTTCCAAACTTGTTTAGAGAGTTGGGTATAATGGGAGTAATCAATAAAAAAGCTAGGAAAATAATTTGGAGCCGATTCTCTGGTGAGCAGTTTGGAAAACAGTGCTGTAGGCAAAGTGGTCCTTAGAGTTCTTAAGGCAGTGGCAGAGGCTTGGATTCACACTTCAGAGTAATCCAGGAAGTGCGGTGAGTACACTGCAATGAGGCTGGGGAGAGGCCAAGCAGGAAGCAATTAGAAGAATCTAGAAAAGATGGTAAGGACCTGGTACAGGCCACGTGAAGGCAATGGGAGTGGGAGTGTGGAGAAGAGGGTGGACTGTGTACAGAGTATGATGACTCACATCTCCAACCCCTGTACTTGGGAGGTTGAGGCAGAGGTTCAAGAATTCAAGTCCACCTGAGCTACATGGTGAGACTCTTCTCTCAAAACCCCCGTTTGGCTCCTTGAAGAAGCACTGTGTACATCACATGGGTAAAACCCTTTGTAACTGAATTATGACTTAGTGGCTCTTTATGAGAAGACACAGATTCGTTTTTGAGAATAAAGATCCACGGTATTTGAAAATATGATATTTGGTCATTTTCACAACAACAACTCCAGAGTGTTTTCATCACTCTAAGAGCAATTGTCAGGTCCCAAGGAAACTCAATGGCTAAATGTGGTCCCTATTTAACATACCGAAAGTGCAATCTGGCACCCTGGCAAGTACCTGTTACAGAGTCCTGGCTCCTCTCAGAACTTCTCATCCCTGCTCCCTACCCTAAACTTCTCCAGCTCCTAAACTTCCCTCCCCTTGTTGTGGGGTATTCACCAGAGAAATCTATTCAAACATGGGTTTAAGGCAATTGAAAGCCTTTATTAGCTGGCAACTACACTGGGTTTTGGGATCCCAGTGTAGTACTGAGCCTTTCTCAGGGTGAGCTTTTAAACACAAAAACCATGTTCTAGTTGGCATACTTTAGTTAGCAAGAACACATATACCTGGTCTACACACACACACACACACACACACACACACACACACACACACACACA
>CAJQZJ010032516.1:3811973-3845792 GCA_907164525.1 Lophiomys imhausi
ACACACACACACACACACACACACACACACACACACACACACACACACGTTCTTTAAAAAGAAGTAAAGAGTAAAAGAGTATAAAGAAAATAACCTTGGGCATACATATGGGAAAATGGACCTTTAGCACATCACTACAGAACTGAAGCAGAACTACAGAAGCCCAAAAGCAAGGTTAGTATATTTTGAGACTTTCCCAGAACTATATGGACTTGGATGGATTAGGCCTGTTGTAGTTCTGGCAGGCGGTGCTGTCTGTGTGCTGAGTTTTACAGCCTGGATAGTACTTCTATCATGGAGTCAGTTGTGCTAAGGTCTGGGGCCCCATTACACCCCCTCCCTGCTTCTGTCTGATTCCTATATAACCCAGACATTGTGGTCATGCATTCTCTTTGGCCTCTTGGCCTTTTCATTCTCCACTCTTGGCTCCTGATCCCCTCTCCTGCTTCGGTCTCTTCTCTTCCTCTCCCACTCTCCTCCTCTCTTTTCCCCTCTCATGGCCTGGTCTCTTCTGCTGGCCATGTTCAGTCTGGACTCTTATGGATGCCTCTGGCTGTTCTGTCCCTCATATCTACAATAAAAACCTTCTGTTCAACAATACCTAGGAGCATTCGCGTCCTCATTTTTATTCAGCAATCACTCCCATACTCTCTTCACCCTCATCCCTGACACCCACAAATCCGCTCTCTATCTTTATGAATTTACCCCTTCAAGGCATTTCACATAAAAGGATCATATAAGAGGCAGCCTTTTGTTATTAGCTTCTTTCACTTTCTTTAATGGTTTCGAGATTCATCCTTCCTTCACCCATGTGTCTGCATTTCATTCTTTTACATAACAGAATAATGTCCCATTGTATGGGTATACCACATTTTCCTTATCTACATATTCATTGACAGTGGTGTTGTTTATACTTTCTAGCTTTTTGTCATAAGTACTATTATTAGCATTCACATGGGAATTTTTTTTAGGGGAAGGTACTAACTAAGCAGCAGGGTTGCTGAGTTATAAGGTAATTTATAAGTATCTTTTTGAAAAGTTGCTAAATGATTTTTCATGGTAGCTGACCACTTTGTATACTCACCAGTGATGTGCTAAAATTCCATTTTCCCATATGTATGCCCACTGTTATTTTCTCTTTGCTCTTTTACTCTTTATTCTTTTAAAAGGAGTGTTTTTTTTGTGTGTGTGTGTGTGTGTGTGTGTGTGTGGGTGTGTGTGGGTGGCATGTTTATATGTTTGTGCATGATTACAGATAGCCTGTGTCATATTGCATGTATAGAGGTCATAGGGCAATGCCCCATGTCAGTCATCTCCTAAACCTTTTTGTTAACTGCTGTGTATATCAGAATGGCTGGCCTGGGGGCTTCCAGGATTCACCTGTCGTTACTGCTCTCCTTACCAGAGGACTGGGGCTGCAGACATGTGGACCAAGTCTGCTTTCCATTGGTTCTGGAGATCTGAACTCAAAATCATATTCCAGAGAAACAATGGTTACTCCCCTCTCCTTCAACAAGATTAAATTGAACATATTATTCTTGACTAATTTCCAGAAACCAAATCAAACTCAGAAACCCAAATCAACATGGATTCTATCAGAGGCCCAAATGAACCAGGTACTGAGTATGAACAATACAATTTACTGGTAAGAATTACAGCCTCCTACTGTGATCTACTTATAAAATTTTCTTCCAAATAGACAACAATATGTATATATTTTCAGCTAAGCTTACACTTATGTACGATTTATTTATGCCACAGTAATTGAAAAAGCTGGTATAAAATTTAAATCCTACATAAAATAAGACAGTTGCTTTTTCATGAGAAAAGTATCATCGACTTTTTCTTTTTAATGTAATTTGGATCCCATGCCTTGATTTACTCACCCATGCCTAATGTGCATTTTTTTAATATCTTAGCTGAGTTGGCTCTTGTAGACAGGTGGTGCTGATGGGGGCATAAAGTAGCTCTTTTTCTAGAGTTCTGTCCCTGTAGCTGGTATCCAAAGACACTTGTTTTCCATTCTCCTGTGTCTTTGCATGCTGTTATGTAGATACCAAGGTCTGGACAATTTTTATGAATCTCAGGGAAGCCATTCTGCTGCTGAACTGGCTACATTCACACATTTCATTTATCCACAATAATAAGAATATCAATACCTTGGATTTATATGGAGCTGCTCATCCAAAGAGGTCAATGTATTTTAATTTAATTGGATGTTCCTATGGTTTTAAGAGCCTCTGGGTATATTACAAATGTAATAATAAAACAGTCTGCCCTGGTTTGCAAAATAATAGACAATATAAACAAGATGTGCATGTGTACTGTTTCTGAACCTCGTTGTGTAAACTTACGCAGGGTCTAGCTGTGGGCTTCAAGGTCTTTTCTGAGATCATCTCTGTGTGTCTTTTCATCTTGTGACATCACTTTATATCCATAAACCGCTTATTCAAGACCAATTGTCTCCTCAGACACATGAAGCACAGTTTCCTTTTGTGCTTTAGTTTGTCTTCCTCCTCCCTCCTCCTTCTCCTTCTGGATTTAAGTCTCTATTCTATTTCTAAAAAATATTTTTAATTGTGTGTGTGTTCAGTAAATTTTTTGGACTATGTTCATTTCTAAATCCCCCTATTCCATATATATGATAACATGTCTACACAGAACCTTCTATACTAATCTCTGATATGTTGAGAAATGTTATTTACTTCTAAGTAGCCTGTTGAATTTGGGATTCTATGTTAACAGCTGATAGCTATAAATGAGTAGCTAATCTTCCTGTAGAATTAAAAAAAAAAACCCACCATTTTTTTTTCACATTCTAGAACAAGCTTGGAGATTTTCTGCAAGGCAACCGAGAATAGAAACAATACCAAAGACTATATTTATCATATTTATCCCCAGAAGATGAAAGGTATATTGGATGAAGTTTTCCTAAGTGTGATATGAAACAGGACAATTAGAACACTTTCTTGAGGGTTTAATTTGGTGTGTGATACTTTAATTATCACCTAATTACAGTTCTAGTATGTGATAAAAGCAGTCCATCATTTTGACACACATCCAATTCTTGCTTTTAGATAAAAATGCATTTGTTTATTTCCATTTAAAAATTATAGGAACCACAGGAATGCATAAAGGTAAAAGAAAAATTATCCATATTATTGTATGTTAAAACAACCTCACAAGCCGGGTGTAGTGGCACATGCCTCTAATCCCAGCACTCCAGAGGCAGAGGCAGGTAGATCTCTGAGTTGAAGGCCAGCCTGGTCTACAAAATGAGTTCCAGGACAGCCAGAACAACACAGAGAAACCCTGTCTCAAAAAACCAAACCAAACCAAACAAACCAAAACAAAATGAAACAAAAAACCACCAAAACCAAACCAAACCAACAACAAAAAACAACCTCACATTACTGCCAGAGACATACTTTAAACACTTTGAAAGCAAATTTCAAAGTGAAGTCACATTACTACATGCCTATCAGATATGGAAATTGAGGCACATTCTCTTTTCAAAGGGAAGGCAGAGTCAATTGAGACCTTGGATGGAAGATAGGCAGTCCTACAGCACAAGTACATTCTTTAAAATACACTGAACATAAGTTACTTTTTAATCATCTTAAATGTGTTAACAGAAGCATAAAAGATTCAAAAGTTGTCCAAGTGTAAACAATGAAACTGTCTAGCATCAGAACATTTAATGTCCCCCTAAGAAACTTTGTATCATAAAGTCACTCTTCTCCCAGCTCTGAACAGTCACAAATTTGCTTTTTGTTTCTATGAATTTGCTCATCTTGGATATTTGATATAAATGGATTCCTTAGTCTTTGTGTCTGGCTTCCATCACATGGCATAGTGTTTCAAGGAGAATTAATGTTGTAGTATGCATCAATACTTCACTTTAAAAAAATTAAAAAAAAATTTTTTTTTGAGACAGGGTTTCTCTGTGTAATAAGAAACCTAGCTGTCCTGGACTGGGTTTGTAGACCAGTCTGCCCTGGAATTCACAGAGATCCCCCTGCCTCGGCCTCCTGAGTGCTGGGATTAAAGGCATGCACCACCATGCCTGGCCTAAAATTTTTTTTAATCGCCATGCCTGGCCTAAAATTTTTTTTAATCAAGAAAAATATATAATCAGCTCAGTGAATATGAAGTGGCAGCTTATTTTTGGAGCTTGAAAATAGACATATATAATAAAGTCCTACTTTTAATATACATTTTCCTATTGTTGCTTTTACTTTTGTTGTTATATCTAAAAATCCCTTGTTAAATCTAAGATCATAAAGATTTATCTCTATATTTTCTTCCAAAAATTTTAAATAATAAATTTAGGACTTTAATACATTTTGAGTTAGTTTTTGTGTGTGGTATGAGGTAGGTGTCCACTTCACTTTTTTTCATGTTTATATCTATTGCTCTATTGTCATTTGCTGTAAAGAATGCTCTGTACCCCATATTTGAAGTATCAATATTTCAAAAATAATATTCAAAATATCACTTTGAATGATACGACATCTTTGTCAATAAACTAACTGATCATGGCTGGAGCGGTGGCTCAGTTTTTAAGAGCAATTGCTGCTTTTGAGAGGACCTGGATTTGTTTCTTGGCACCTACATGGCTGCTTACAATTATCTGCATCTCCAGTTCCAGGTCATCTGATAAAATCTTCTGGCCTCTGAAAGCACCAGGGCAAAGACATGTATGCATATACATGCAAGCAGACAAACACTTTTACACATAAAATAAAAATAGATAAATCTAAAAAAAAAAAAAAAAACCCAGCAACAACAACAAAAAACCCCAAAAAGCCAACAGCTTATTGACATGTGCAATTATCTGGATTCTCAGTTGCATTCTATTACATGTTTACCATCATGCTATTGCTGCTCTTGTTGGTTACTCTAGCTTTTTAGTATGGTTTTAAACCAGAAAATGCAAATCCTCTATATTTGCGCTCTCTCTCTCTCTCTCTGCGTGTGTGTGTGTGTGTGTGTGTGTGTGTGTGTGTGTGAAGTCCAGAGGTCAACCACAGGTGTTTTCTTCAGTTGCTATCCACCTTGTTTGTTTTTGAGGCAGGGTCTCTCCCTGAACCTGTAGCTTGTGGGTTTGGCTGGGCTGGCTGGTCAGTGAGCATCAGCGATCCTCCTATCTTTGCTTCCTGAGTGCTGAGGTCATGAGGTTATTTCACAATGCCTGGTGTTTTACGTGGTTTCTGGGGATAAAATATAGAACTTTATACTTTTGTGGCAAGCACTTTATTGACCTAGCCATTTCCCCAGACCTCTGTTTTTTTTTTTTTTTCTTCTTTTCCAAGATTGTTTACGCTGTTCAGGGATTTCTATGTTTCCACATGAATTTTAGAATCAACTATTCTGTTGCTGAAACTTTTTGTCATCTTAGCTGCATCATTTTCTCATCTATGATGTTTTTCATGCACTTAGGGATTTATTTATTTTTTCAGTAATATTTTGTAGTTTTCAGCATATACATATTTGATTTTCCTGCTTAAATTTATTTCTGTGTTTTATTCTTTTTGCTTCTGTTGAAATGGGATTATCTGGTTATTTTTTCTTTCCTTTTTTCTTTCATCTTTCTTTTGTTCTTTGAGACTCTTCTGGCTGTTCTGGAACAGCCTCTTTGTAGAGCAGACCGGCCCTAAACTCACAGACATCCACCTGCAGCTACCTCCCAAGTGTTGGGATTAAAGGTGTATGCTACCATACCTGGCTAGGCTAATTTCTTTTTAAGATTGCTATTTCTTACTGTATAGGAATATCACTGAATTTTTGTTGTTTACTTTGTATCCTGTGACATTGCTGAATTCTTTAGCTATACTAGTGTTTTGGGTTATATATTCTTTGTAATATATTTTATAATATATCATCTATAAACGTAGATTTGGAAATTGAAGGCTTTCCATTTTTTTTCTTGCTCTGGCTATGATTTTCAGAGTTTTATTGAATAGATACAGTGAAAATGGATATCCTTATCTTGATCCTAATCTTAACAAGACAACATGTTTTTCATTATATATATACTGCTAATTTGTTTTTACAATTCCATTATGTTTATGCAATTTCTTTCTATTTAGATTTTTTTTTTAGCGCTTTTATTTTAAAAGGAAGGTTGAATTTCTACAAAGGATTATTCTGTATCAGTTGAAAAAGATCAGTGGTACTCAACTTGTGGGTCGAGACCTCATTGGTGTCCCATAACAGATATCCTGCATATCAAATATTTACATTATGAGTTGTAACAGTAGCAAGATTGCAGTTCTGAAGTAGCAACGAAATAATTTTATAGTTGGGGACCAAACCACGACATGAGGAACTGTATTAAAGGTTCACAGCACTAGGAAGGTCGAGAATCACTTGGGTAGATACTTTCCATTTTCACAGCCTTGATTTTTAACCATTTGGCAAAATGCAAAAGTGAATTTACACATAATAAGAATATAGAAACATCAAGTCTTAGAAAATACCAAAGAAAGCTCTCAGTGCCTATAAATTTTTGCATTTGGTTGATTTAAGGATAGTATTTAAAGTTAATATTTTAACACACAAACACAGGCTTTTGGGGTCTTCGTTTAAATACAAGCATCTGGATATCCATTTTGGTATCATCAAGCACATTAAGTTCAAGGTGTGTAAAATTATAAAAGGGTGTAAACTGAAAAAAACAGCTAAGGTCTTAAGTGATCTTAAGAAGATACCAATAATGAGACTTGATGAAGTTGCCTCTGGTTTGTCGTCCAGGCATGCCCAGGATCCGCCGAAGAACTACGTTTCCCAGAGTGCTTAGAGCGAATAGGCGCCTGGGTCTCCAGCTGATCTTCCGTCCCGCCCCCTGACTCCAGTGATTGGGCTCTTCACTTCCGCGCCTCTGCGATTCTCTTCTGCCATTGGTAGATGTTCAGGGTCAGCTGCGGAGTTTACTCTTTCCCGGTTCTGCCAAGCAGCAGCTCGCGGTCCCGTACCAAGATGGCGGCAGAAGCAGCTGGTGGGAAATACAGGAGTACAGTCAGCAAAAGCAAAGACCCCTCGGGACTGCTCATCTCGGTGATCAGGTGAGGGAGGCAGGAAGCAGGGTGAGGACTGGGCAGCGGCTCGCCCTCAACTGTGGAAGGGAGAGGAACCGGCCGGGCTCCGCCCGCCGGCCCTTCCCTTACTTTCTGGCCTCCCCAGCCCCTCCCCAGGGCCTGCTGCCCGGTGGGGCGGCCCCCTAGGGCTCCCAGTTTCTATGGGGCCAGGTTTAGGGAGATGACCTCCCTGGCCCGCTCCCCCAGTCATCTCCTCAGGGCATGGCCCTTACTTGGGTCCCCCGGTCCTAAAGGTTGGCTGGCTGGCGTTCGGAAGAAGCCTGGCTGGCTCAGATGTGCTCATTCATTCCTAAATCAGGTACTGGTTGACCCCGCTTTAGCGCGCCCTCAGGAAGGCCAGCGGTGCTGTGCGCCTTTGGGGGCCGGGGCCAGGTCCTCTGTCATGAGTTGCAGAGGGTCCAACTCTGGGTACTTCCCACCATCTGTGACTGGCCACAGCTTCAGATCCTAGATTCTGCCGTGAGCTGGTTAGGACTGGATATCGAAGTGACTGACACATGCTTCTTATTTTTGTTCGCGTTCTTATTCCAGTTTCTTACTCAAAGCCACACCAAAAAAGAATTTCAAATTGACCTTCGCATTGCTCTCTTCCTAAACTATTAAGGTGAGAGTGGGAGTGGTGGACTATTTACAGGCCCAGTTTTTTTTTTTAATGTTTAAAACGTTAAATAAATGTAGACCACCCTGAATAAAATGAATTGACACATTTATACTTTGTTGTCATTTGAATTTCACCCCACATATTTTCATAAAACATCCCTTGTTTCCTACTTTCACCCACTTATCCTTCACGTTGATTTGAGTTAAGAGGACTCCTGTAATGGTCCTGATGATATTTTTAAAACCCACGATGGTATGTAGTAAGCCCTTCAGAGAATGGGTAAATCAAGCCTTAAAAAGTTTTCAAAGTTTAATGGACTGAAGAAAGACCTGTCTGTGGGTTTTATATCAGAGCCAGTAGTTTAAGGCAACGACCTTTATATCAATTTTATTTTACAAATGAGAGGATAGAACTTCCTGTGAAAATGATACACTTTGTAGGCCCTGAGGAGAAAACACTTTTTTTTTTTTTTTTTTTTTGGTTTTTTGAGACAGGGTTTCTCTTGTGTGTCCTTGGCTGTCCTGGACTCACATCATAGACCAGGCTGGCTTTGAACTCACAGAGGTCCTCCTGCCTCTGCCTCCTAAGTGCTGGGATTAAAGGTGTGTGCCACCATGCCCGGCTGAGAAAACACTTGTAACTTCAGGCACTATTCTTAGTTTAACAATGCACAGTACAGATTTATCCTATGATATTAAAACCTCAGAGCATTTGTAGTAGCACATCTTAATTTTCTCTGAAATTCTAATATGAATGTTTGGAATCCTTTTCTGAACTTGTTTTTGTTCCTGCCTGATAGTCAGCACTTGCTTAAACAGTAGATAGTCACTGTAGTATGGTACCTGACTTTTATTTAGTACTTAGGAAATATTTGATGAGTGAGTGAGTGAATGCCCTGAATTATGCAAAGACAAGTCAGATATGGTATTACCCCTAGGAGCGTATGGACTTGGAGGAAGATGGAATGTTACAGAGATTCAGAATTTATGGATGGAGTGGTCACTTCCATGGAAGTGGAGGGAGTTGGGGAAAGTAATAGCTGTAAACAAATGTCCCATCCTTCCTTGTGCTTCTGATTCTTTAGGCTTTATTTGTCAGATTTCTAAAGTGGCGGATAGATTTACCCTCAATATATGATATTTGGAAAGTGAAAAACAACTTAAAAGCTTTTTGACTGATTCTGATATTATAGATGTACATTTGCCTTGAAGGGCCAATTCTTTGTCATCTGCAAGGGGACATCACCCACTGCTGGATAGTGTACCTCATTGTTGTTTTGTGTTGAGTTATGGCAGTTGTTCCCAACCTTCCTAATGCTGCGGCCCTTTAATATAGTTCCTCATGTTGTGGTGACCCTCAACCATAAAATTACTTTGTTGCTACTTCATAACATAAATTTTGCCACTGTTATGAATCGTAATGTAAGTATATGATATTCGACCCCAAAGGGGTCAAGACGTACACCATAAGTTGAGAACCACTGAATTATGGTCTCATGTAGCCCAGTCTGAGTTCCAACTCATTATGTAGGTCTGGGTAACCTTGAACTCTTGCTTCTATCTGCCAAGTGCTGGTCTCACAGGTGTACATCACCACACCTGGCTTTATTTGGTTACCCATCTCTTAACGCCAGTCGGTATCACTTTCACTTTATCACTGTGATTTTGGCCCAGGCATCTTTTACTGTGACTTCTGTTGTGAAGTACTGCTTTACTTTGATTCCTAATACAGATCATGTAGGGACACATGAATGACATGTTCCCTTTATTGTGTCTTTTACAATCATGCTATTAAGTCATGTCTTACCTATCATTCCAGGCAAGTCTAACAAAGGTTGGGGTTCATGCTTACATATGAACATAAGACTAGATGTTTTTGGTGCTGAAGTGTTGCTGTTTGTATTTCAACATTCCTTTGGAAACAGAAAAATTTGGCTTTGGAATGAGGGAGGAAGTTTGGCTTTGGAATAAGGGAGGATGTTGATGTTGCCAATCTCTTTTGGTGTTTTCTTCCTGATTTTCTTTTGTGCTTTACCCAGTGTCTTAAATTAAATAAAGTGCATGAGAGGAGAATGGTAGTATGACTTTGTTATTGGGATTCAGGATGAGAGGAGTCTTGCCTGGAAGAATAGAATAGGCCTGTGTATTTGTTAGTAACTGTGTGTCATTCTGAAGTTTCTGCTCTTCAGATCTGTTCAGTTTGTGCCCTTCAAGCCACTCTTCTTGCATATTGCATTCATTATTCTTAGATCTTCCTATGTACTTCAATTACCTCCTTCTAGCCTTAAGTGTTTTCAAATTCTATCAAAAGACTAGACCTTTTCTGGTTGCTTTGGCCACAAGCTTCACAAAACAAAACCCACTTTAGATTTGGGTTTATAAAGTCTGAGTTTTTGCAAAACGGTATTTGCTCTGTGCTAGCTCTTTCATGTTGCTCTAGACCTGTCATTTTGTCACAAAATAAGTTAGTGACAGAATCCACTGTCTTCAACAGTGTGATGGGTTCACCTTCATCTTTTTACATCACTGAGCAGCAGCAGTTTTTCTTGTTTTGGAATGTTTAAAAATACTATTTCTATACTAGATTATATGTTGTAATGCTTTGTGTTGCTTTTTTTGAGATAAGGTCTCACTCTATAGCTTTGGCTGGCTTGGACTTGCTATGTAGACCAGGCTAGCCTTGAACTCACAGAGATCTATTTGCTGGGATTAAAGATGTGAGCCACCACACTTAGCTAAAATGTTCTTCTTAACAGTTTGAAGAGAAAAGCATTTATTGTTGTGGACACTTTGGTACTGGATTAAAGTCCAGTTAAGGTTTGATGTAAGGACTGAGTTGGTAGAGGAAATGCCCCGGTCTCATTGCCATTTAATTTACTCTGTTTGCATGTAGCCCACAGGGGCCTTGAACTTGCTAATGTAGGCTCCAATAATCTAGAACTTCTGACTCTTCTGCTTCTGCCTCCTGATGTTGAGAGTACAGGCTTGCACATCACAGCCAGTTCTAATTCTTATTGCCATTTTCTGTCATCATAGTAGCTAATAGGAAAATGACTCAGTATTTTGCTAGTATCGAGTCTGTCAGTGAGAATTTAAAATAAAAAAAAGAAAATATAGTGCAATTGCAATCTTATATTTGATGAAAGGGGACTTTGAGATATGTAAATTAAAGTTTTTAATCACTTAAAGAACTCGAATAAACATATTTCAGGCCAGTCAGGTGTGTAATGGTTCTCTGTTGTGTCTGTTTAGAAGTTTTAGGTCTGTGAGGAAAGGCTTTGGTGAAGAGAGAGAGTGCTTGTTATCTTTTGGAGGCTGCCACTAACTGTATATTTAAGTCACCACTGGCGCTTTGCAGCAGAAATAATTGGGTGGACAGAGTCCAGTTTGGACAGTTACACACATTCTCTCTCTCTCTCTCTCTCTCTCTCTCTCTCTGTCTCTCTTCACACACCATATCTTCCTTCTTTTCTATTGATTACCCTACTTCAACCTTTTGTTTGGTGTGAAGTAAGCAAGATGACATTTTGGAGATGTTATTTTATTTTTGTGAGTTCTTGTCAGATTGTTAATTGGGGAATGTGCCTGCCACTTACTGTTAGGTGATTTGCTTTCCAATTAAGCATTGACTCTACCTTCTTTATACGTCATCCTACAAATATCTAGTTTAATTGGGGAGACAAACTCTGGTTATGACTTAAGGAGACCTTATTCAAACCTTAGAGCAGAATTTTTGTAGACAGACTGGTTGCAGATATCAAGGATGTTTGAAGGCAGTTGGGGGTCACATTTTCACCAACTTTTATGTCTTCACAGAAGTTGGAATTTCAAAAACATAGGAAATCCTTTATTGTAGGCTCCTGTTAAATCCTTTTCTTCCTCTTTAGAGGATATTTTGGTCATCCATAGTTAATTCAAAGTAAAGTTTGTTGAGGTGTTCAGGCTTTGATGTAGGCTTTGAACAGAAACCTTTGAGGTTGTGACAGTTTGTGACAGGAAGAGCTGGACCCCAAGAGTTGTGTCAGGCATAGATACTGTTTCCAATACTGTCTCCTCTCTCCATCTGAGCCCAACTCAAAGTAGCTTTTAGGTTTCTCACTGTTTCTCTCAGCCTTGTTCCCCTCAGTGATGCAGTGCTGTTTGCAAATTATTATCAGAATAAACAGTGTCAGGACTGGAGATGGACCAGGCAGGTAGAGCATTTGCCTAACATAAAGCCCTGGGTTTGATCTCAAGCATAAACTGGGTGTGGCTTTACATACCTGTAATTGTGGCACTTGGGATATGGGATACATGAGACCCTGTTTGGAAACAGAACACACTCTAAACTTTCAGGAGCCCCTAGGACAGCTGATAATTGCATTTACAGATCTGAGAAGAAAATGATCCGTTTTCTGGTTGTGCATGCAGAATTAATATCTTAGGGGAACTGAGTCTTGGTTTCTAGTGTCAGGAGTCATTGTTAATGTTGGAATTTTTTGAAAGCTTTGAGGCATGTAGTTTTATTATTGGGTTATACCATTAAGTTTTTCATCCCATGCTTTTATAGATATATCTGGTCACACCCTTTCGTGAGAGGGTGTAGTTTAGTGTAGTTAAGAAAAACTTACCTAGCCTGTAACCTTGAATCACTTACTCAGCCCCACACTGGCCCCAGTCTTACTTTTTCATTTATGAACTGGGATGATGGAGATCTGATGTGGTTTGGGGGAACGTGAAATGAGACAAGGCTTATGAAAGTGCCTCGCATGGTTTGGAACAGAGGCACTCAGGTGCTTAATTCTGTTTCTAGTATCTGCGGTATCTGTGAGTATTTATTTGGCATGTCTCAGGCCCTGGGTCCAGTCTATTGCACAACAAACAAACCAACAAATTCAGAGGTGGAGGCTGAACCCAGGACCTTGTGCTTGCTAGGCATGTCCCTACCACTGAGCTAGATTCCTAGCCCCTACTTTGCATCTTATTGAACCTTTCCTGTAATAGTTTGATAAGAGCTCTTCCATTAGGACTCTGAGACATGCCTTGAAATGTCTTATAGTTTGTGCTCAGTCCTGATGTAACTCCATGGGGTGGGAAGGTATGGGGGGCTCCCCTTTTTTTGAGGAGAAGGCGAAGGGGAATAGAGGAAAGGGGGTAGGAGTGTGGGACCTGGAGGAGGGAGGGTACTAGGATGGGGATGTAAAGTGAATAAACGTCTAGAAAAAAATAAAGATACAGCTCTTTTGTTTTGCCACCTGCCGTAGTGTTGGCCGGTTGTTCAATATGGCCTCAGTAGGTCTTCTTGGGGAGCTCAGGCTTTCATTACTAGTTGGTGGGTTTTTGGAGGTTGTTTACAGTGGTGAGTTCTGCTTTCTGTTGCAAACATCCGAGTCTGCTGCTGCTTACATTTTGTTAACTGCTTTCCAGCTATAAAATGAGTTAGGACCTTGATCCTTACAGTAGTAGCCAGTCTTTTCTGTGCTAGAGAGTCAGCCTTGAAAAGAGTGAGAGCTCACAATTTAATGCAAAGTAATAAAAAATACTTTTGTGTTAACTTTGGTAGTGTTGATAAAAACAATTATGCATTTTAAGATTTTTATGAGAACTTTTTCTCAATTACATTTATTACTAGACACCCTTTAAAAAGTAAACTACGACATAATTCAGAAGATGTTTGTTTTTCATTTAAAATGTAGTGCTGTCGGCATAAAAAACACAACTCTCACCTTAAAAGGAATAAGAGATAGTTTATTCTGGAGTCATTTTGAGGGACCATGTCTGGGAACACAGATTTAGGCTATCCTAAATTCCATGTTCCAAAGTGGGAGCAGTTTTATAGTTTTATGGAACAAAGAAAGCCATTAATTAAGGAAAGTTTAAATACATTGGTGGGTACATAAGAGAGGCAGGGATAGCAAGATGGGGGAGAGTTTTCTATAGGTTTGAGATGCGTCTGATGATGCTCTTAGCTTTTGGGTTGGTGGAAGCTATTGGTCTGCTAAGTCAATAGATTTCCAAAGGTTTCCATCTGTTAGTTACAGGATGTTACTTTTTACACAGAGGACAAGGGATGGCTGTTACAGGGGCTAACGCTAACCCAAGACAAGGTATTTTGCTTCTGGACCTGCAGCGTTCCAGTTTCTCTATATCACTGCAGTTTTAGTCAGTCAGTGAGTCTTTGTAGGCACAGCTTCTTTCTAGGAATATCATTCACTTTATCTTATATCCAAAATACCCCTTGAAAGTTTGCTAGGAATTCACTGTCTCATCTCAGGCACTGCCTGACTCATCAGACATGAATCTGTGTTTTTATAACTATACAGATGGGTTAAAAGCATGATAAAGTTTGAGTTGCCTTATTGGGGGAATGAGATATAAGAAACAAATTCAAATTTTTACCTTTTTAAAAAAGTTGAGATAGTTGTAGGACTATGCTTTTTTTTCCTTCTCCCTTTTCAGTGAATATTTTTTTTTTTTTTTAAGTATTGCTCAGGGTGGAGAGATAGCTTAGCAGTTACTACTCTTGCAAAGGACATGAGTTTGGTTCTTTCCCACTTCCTTACAAAGTGTACCATGCTCAGAAGGCATTGTCCACAGAGATCCTCACTGACCAGTGAGCTCCTCACAGGTGATGCTTTACACCTCTGACAGGTAGTACGTGTTCAAATACATACTGGAAATTGGGGGTGGGCTTCTTAAATGCAAAGATCCATGAGGCTTTAGAATACAGGTGTCATGGAGAAATGACAAGAATTAGAGCAGTGGTTCTCAACCTTCCAAATGCTGCGGCCCTCTACTACAGTTCCTCATGTTGTGGTGATCCCCAACCATAAAATTATTTTTGTTGCTATTCATAACTAATTTTGCTGGTGAAAGGGTCATTCGAACATTGGGAA
The DNA here is from genome assembly GCA_907164525.1 of Lophiomys imhausi. Classification (NCBI taxonomy): domain Eukaryota; kingdom Metazoa; phylum Chordata; class Mammalia; order Rodentia; family Muridae; genus Lophiomys; species Lophiomys imhausi. Next base: position 3,826,549 of record CAJQZJ010032516.1, read on the forward strand.
TATATGTTATACCTTATAATTTTCATAATTGTTGTCTAATTATTTAAAAAAAAGAATTATGAGTTCTGGGAGAAAGAGGGTGGGAGGGTGGTACTGGGAGGGGTGGAGGGAGGGGACTATGATGGAGATGTAACTTGAAGTAATAAACATTAAAAAAATTAAAAAAATAAAATACATCAAATGCATCTTTAAAGTTTAAAAGAGGATTGCTGTTAAGATGATCATTTGTACAGTGAAATACCTACCAATACAAATTATGCCTGGGAGTTTGCTAATGTGGTTGGTGGAGTAGAGGATTGGAGCCAGTGCAGGGACATATGAAGCCAGATGGAATGTGGTACTCTCTTTTGAAGGTGGAAAGTTTTGACAAGTCTTTTAATATTTGTATGCGGTCCAAAACTTCCATAAAAAATGTATGTGTAGGGGCTGGAGGTAGTGTTAATTAATCACAGAAATGCTGTATAATATTTATTCTTTAGATTAGTGGTTCTCAGCTTGTGGGTTGTGACCTCTTTGGGGTTCGAATGACCCTTTCACAAGGGTCACATGTCAGATATCCTATGTACCAGATATTTACATTACGATTCATAACAGTAGCAAAATTACAGTTATGAATAGCAACAAAAATAATTTTATGGTTGGGGATCACCACAACATGAGGAACTGTATTAGAGGGCCGCAGCATTAGGAAAGTTGAGAACCACTGCTTTAATTCTTGTCATTTCTCTATGACACCTGAGCCTCATGGATCTTTGCATTTAAGAAGCCCACCTCCAATTTCCAGTATGTATTTGAACACGTACTACCTGTCAGAGGTGTAAAGCATCACCTGTGAGGAGCTCGCTGGTCAGTGAGGATCTCTGTGGACAATGCCTTCTGAGCATGGTAGACTTTGTAAGGAAGTGGGAAAGAGATCAAGTTTTAAGTTGACTTTGTCAGCCTCAAACTGAGTTTTATGCCTGACTCGAGTGATTTGACTTAATTTAGATAATGGCCTTCTTTGTTGCTTAAGCAATTTATAGCTTTTGGTCTGCAGTACCGTTCTGTATAACTGAGTTAATTACACTATTGAAGCACTAAACGCACATGTGTTGGGTGTAGTAATTGGCTCTAAGTGCTGTCTGAAGCCAGACACTAGTGAGTTTTCAAATGACTTTAAAGCAGACATTGTTTACTGTCACTTGAGGCTACACAAGTCTCTCTGTCCTGTTAAGGGGTGTTCGTATGCATGAAAAACTTTTTCAGAGGGAATTGACATTGTGAATTGCTATCAGTTGGGATGGGATTATCCTGTATTTCATAGGCTCTAATAAGTCATAATTAAGAAACAAGGCATCACAATGTGTAATTGAATAGAATAAAATCCAATTTGAAAGCGAGGTGTCAGTTGCCTCTGCTCTGAGTAAAGCGTATCTTGCGTGATTATGTAGCGATACACATCTGCAGCACTTCTTTAATGTGTGATCCTTTATTCAATCTCAGATTCATGATGAGGGTGTCTTGTTAATCCCTGGAAGCAGTTTCGGATGACTCACCATCTACAAAGTGTAGCAGTGTGTCCTCCTTTGCATAATCAGCTTTGAACTCTTGACTGAGCTGTGTAGGGAGTGTGTCCTTCAGCCTCTTCCTCCTGGGTTTGGATTTCTCTCTACTTACACCTAGAACTGTTGTCCTTGGTTTCCCAGCTGTCTGTAATTGTGTTTTGCCATCAGCCATGTGAGATGGATTGGGTTCGTTTTTGGAAAGGAAACGTGGCTCTCGTACTTTGAAGCAAGTGCTGGGTAGAGCTGACAGTGTGACCGGGCAGTATGAGAAGAGCACATGATTGATGCTGGAGGAATCACATCGGCTCTAGACATTCTTTCCCTTTGGGTTGGGATCACTAACAAAAAGAAACATCTTCTTCTGAAAAGACCAGTTATGGAGTGCCTAGTTTTCACTTTCTGGAGTCAGGCTTGGAAACTTATCCACTCTTAAGTTTAGTTCTTGTCTTGTATGCTTGTGTTGGAGAGAAAAGTATCCCTAGTAGTGGGGTTGAGGGTCTTGATGATAGGAAGCACAGGGACTCTGTAGCATCCCGCTAGTCTCTAGGCACACATGGAGTACTTCTCAGAAAGGGGCTAACAAGGACACTTGATTCCTGTTGTAGATAGTGCCCTGTCATTTGCTGATTAGTGATTTTTGGATGTGTGAAGGTATATTTGTAATTAGTTTTTCTTAGTTGCTTAAGGGGATTTGCATTGTTTTCTTAGCCCACATTACTTTTGGAAGAGGGGCCAGTGAAGCCTTAGTGAACAGGTAAGTCTATTATCAGCTTTCAGAAAATGATACTCAGTTCTGCTCTTACTTCAGGGAACACCAAGATTTAGGTGTGCAACTTTATTTCTTGTAGCAAGTGTGCTAGCCATTTGTGGCTGTACTGAGCAGCCAATTCTTCATGCAGATTTGTTAGTATTGTGTGTTGTTTAAGCACATTTCCTTGAGAATTTAACCAACCAAATTGAACCTGGTGGTCCACATCCTCAGACTGTGGATTTGGGCAGGCAGAGCAGGAGATCACAAATTCTCTGTATCTCAACCTAAACCAACCCAACCCAACCCCACCCCAACCCAACCCCAACCCAACCCCAACTAACCTCAACCAACCTAACCCATCCAACCCACCCAGCCCCAACCAAACCAGCCCTAACCAAACCAAACCCAAACCCAACCAAACCAAACTTCCATATGCCAGGTAAACTAAAAGCAAACAGAGAGAGTGAATGAGAATTTAACCAACTGAAATAACATTGCCTGTGCTTTCTGAGGCAGTGTAGCTTTTTGCTTCAGCAGCTATCACAAAATATCTGTGATTGGATGGCTAAACAATAGAAGTGTATTTTCTCAGCATTTTGGATGCTGTAAGTCCAATTTCAAAGCACTATCAGGAAGGGTTGTTGGTGAAGCCTCTCCTTGCTCTGTTCCCATGAGAACTTTCTTCTGGTTATGTGGACAGGATTCCCTTTTGTCCTGCTTTTCTCGTGAGAACAGCACTCCTAGCTGTGAGCCTCTTCAGACTTGCTGAACTCCATCAACTCCTCTGTTTGCTGTCTAAACACAGTATGAGTATAGTATTGAGATGTTATTCATAAAAAGAAAAAAAGTCTTTTGGTGGAGTGCACAGTTCAGTTTATAACTAAGTGGGGTCCCTTTATCACTTTGTTAAAATGCTCTAAGAAGGATTCTGTCATCTGCGGAAAGGTAACCTGGAAGCTCAGACAGGAGTGATTGCCACTGCATTTAACAACTGTCTGTTACTCTGACTTGTAATAGTTAACAGTCTTGCACCAACACTTAACACCAACATGTGTGCTCCATGCTCTGCAGAGAACTGCTAGCTGGTGGCTTGAGCTGTTAAAAGATTTGCTGAGAGGAGGAAACTAATAAAACATGGTCTGATTCACCTAGTTCTAGAACTTTTCTAATCTATCCTTAGATTAGAATGAAAAAATATATCAATGGAAAGCTATATACTTGGATTATATCCATTGTCTTGCAAAATATGGAGGCCCGAATTTAGTTTTTTTTTTCTTTTTTAAATTATGCTCCTGAAGAAATGTTGATGTAAAGTTTGTTACCTTGTTTTCAGAAGATTGTTGAGGATGTCTCTCATTATATTGTAAAATGTCTCCCAGGTTGTTTTAAATGAAAAATTGAATTCCCTAATTTTAGAAAATTAGAACTTTTTGCCTTGGCTGCTTGGAAACTCAAATTTAGATTTAGGAACTCATTAACTATGAACTCTGTGTGGCCATCTGAGCTGCTTGTATTTTACATTTATATAATGATGCTCTGTATATTTTACTATAGAGAAAACATCTCTGACTTTTGTTTTTTTTTTTAAAGAGATAATTAAAATGAAACCATTATAAATATGGTTACTGGCTGTCCTCACTAAACACTGGCTGATAAGGTACCACCACCCCTAAGTAGTGGCTTCAATGACCACCCAGAGTAAAAACCCACAGAACTGTGTCTGTTCTGACTTCTGACCTGTCTCCTGTCACTTCCACTTCACTGGCAGTTGGCAGACACCCAGATCTCCTTTCCAGTTCCCTCCCTTAGCAGTTTGAATTCATTCTCCTTCATTCTCCTTTGTGGCCCAGAGGCATCTTCTGTCCTCCCCGGAACAGCTGCCCACAGTGGGGTCTGCCCCACAGAGCCGTCATCTTTACAAAGGTTCTGTTTACATGTTACCTTTTTGTGCCGTTGCTTGGGGAGGCCATTTTTTCTCTGCTGTGCCACAGCTCCTACCGTCTACACTTGCTTCTCTGTCTACCTCATTTATGGTCTGCATCTCCACGCTGACATGTTAGCTTCACAAGGGAGTACTAGGTTAGTTACTACAGTGTGTCTAGCCATTTAGCTCTGCCTGGTAGTTACTGTGCTTAGTAAACACTGTTGCATGCACCTGTGCACTGGACAGGGCTACTGTAACTGGTGCTTTCCATCCCAGGGATTTATGAGCATGTACGACCTCCATTGAGGCTCCTCCACTGCAGTTGTCTCAGGCAGGGAGCTGTCCTGCATGACTTTCCACATGCTGCATCTTGCTGGGGCTCATTATGTAGCTTTTACTAACCATTTAATGTTCCAGGCACTGTGAGAGTCCAGAGAACAGATCTGACCTTAGTTTTTAATAGATCCACAGAAACTTTTGGGTGGCAGGCTTGAGGGGCTTTAGAATGACAGTGTTGGGATTCATGGATTATTGACTTTGATTCTAATGATGTGAGTCAACACTTCCATCCTGCTTCCCATACTTCTTTAGTCTTTAAAACTTCTTGGAGAGGCAGGTTTTTGTAGTGGAGGTTGGATTTCTATTGAATCAGCCTGGCACCTGGCAGCACATGTGGTCCTGGGATAAGAAGGACAGCCTGGGAAACTGGAAAGGACTTTTGACTTGTTATTGCTTCTCAACACTGCTCAGCTGCTGGGGACACTGCCACACTTTGAAAGATGCTAGGAAGTTAGTGGCCGAAGTTGAACGGACCCCAGTTGGAGAGCCATGGCTCTAAGAGATGTGGAGAACAGCACCTTGTGGAAGGGCATGCATGATCAGGGACCGAGAGAAACTGGAGAAACTGTAAGACCCTCCAGGGACCAAGAGAGCAGCACCCTACTTATGGATGTGGCGGCAGAGCCCAAAGAGGGCATGAGAGACAGAGGTTCGAAGTGGACATGTGCCAACTGCTGGCGCTGAGGCCATGCTGACAGAAAAGGCAGGACTTTGAGCAGAGATTCCATAGCCAGCCCCTAGACTACACCAGCCCTGAGGTGATAAGAATTGGGCAGTCAGGTGCCTCAGCACATAAACTGAGACCAGCCAAGGAGAAAAGGGGCAGAGGCTGAGAAAAGGCTGTGGAATGGGGCTCCTTCCATGAGCCAGCCCAAGCATGCTAAGAAAAGGCTGCAGAAGGCTTCACCTGCCACAAGTAAGCTCAGGTTGGCACAAGAGGCGTGACATAGGACCTGCCCAGAGAAAGTTAGTGAGAACTAGACACTGAGGAGAGCCGTTGCTGACTGGTGCCATGGTGGCAGGAGCAAAGTGGCCTGAGGCTACATCCATCCATGGGCCTGCAGCCTTGGAGCAAATGAGTGAGACATGAGGCACTAGCACTCTGAGACAGTGGCCAATGGACTGTGAAGAGACCCTGAAAACAGTCAGGAGTTCGGTCCCTTTTCCATGAGGGTGTGGCAAGGCCCAGATGAACAGAGGAGACCCTGGCAAGGCCTTGATGCCAAGGCCAAGGCTGCACGCAGTCTAGGACCTGCTGAGGTTGGCTGAGGTGGGAGGAAAGTGGCTGAGGGAAACTGGCCATGTGAGCCAGTGGGCGACGTTGGTGTTAGAGACTGACCCTAAGTGGAAATGAGGCTGCCATAGTGATGCCAGAGCCAGGTGACCACTGAGTGACTGCTGAATGTGGTGTTCCTGCAGACAGACTGCTGACCAGTTACCCTCAAGGAGCTGTGCTAAGGATTGGTATCCTTTCTAAAGTGTTAGGGTTGGTGGGGTGGTGGGTGTTTATAGAATTAATAAATATAGTTATAATGTATGCTTACAGGTATTCTTATTCTTGTGCCTGTTTTACATGTAAGGAACTTACCAGGGGTTTCAGAGTTCTATTATTGTTTACTAAAGTCTCTGTTTCAAAGCCAGGACCTCACTGTGTAGCCCAGGCTGACCTCAGAGTCATGTTCATCCTGCCTTAGCCTCTAAGTGTCTAGGATTTCAAGGTAATGCCACCTTGCTCCACTTCAAAGCCCTATTTGAACCTGCAGTTTTACTTTTGGGAACAATTGTTCCTTTGATTTTACGAGAGTACTTCTTAAGGTTTTGTTTGCTTAGTTTGTTTTTCTGAGAGGGTCTCATATAACCCAGGTTGACCACAAATTCACTGTGTAGTTAAGGTTGGCTTCAACTCCTAATCCTCTTGCCTCTTCCTCCCTAAATGGTGAGATTAACATTCCTAGGTTAGTTTTATGTTTTGCGTTTTTTTTTGGACCAAGTCTTTTCTGTGTAGCTCAGGCTAGCCTTGAATTTATACACAAAGATTCACATGCCTGGGCCTTTAATCCCTCCTTTGGGATTAAAGTCGTTCATACACTCCTATACCCACCTATTATTACATTCAACTTTTTGTACAGATAAGTGGTATGGGAAAAGAAAAGTGGCTTTTTTAGTGTAGTGTTGTGGACTGAACCCAGGACCCTGGACATGCTAGGCAAGTACCCCCTGAGCTCCTCCTGCAAACCACAGATGCCTCATGTTTGCTGAGGGTCCTAAGAAGGGTTTGGTGTATTCCTGGCAGCAGTTTGGATTTGGTCATTTTCTTCTTTCACTATTCTCCTGTGTCTTTGACTGAAAGTTCTTGCTCTGGTGAGTGGTGGGCTGTCTTGGTGAGTTACCTGATTTCATAGATGTGCTTTCCTTCTGTTTGTTTTCCTTTGATCTTTCATAACAATGACATTGACTTTTATGTGCTTGCTTCTGTCTGGACTCCATTACTCCATTAAAGCCCAAAGAGCAAAATTGCTCCATGAGAGACCATCGTGAGTGCTTATTTTCCTTTCACAACATTTGACTGGCCAACTGAAAGACTGAATGAAGCTGGTATTTAAAAGAGAGAGAAAAAAAAAAAAGCTGACAAATTCCATTTTCAGTCTGTCGATCTTTCTCTCATGTTTTAATGCTTGTCTGTGGAATTCCCCAGGAGCTGGTGATTGTGAATCCACTGGAGTCCTTGTCCCTGCTAGAAGCATTTGTTGTACTTTAGCCTGATAGGTGAATACATTCCTTCTTGGGGATTAATTAGTCGTGGTTAGAGATGCAATTCATCATGTAAAATACCAGAGCTGTCATAGTGAAAAATTCTTTTTTTTTCTTTATTTTTTATTTCTTCAAGTTACATCTCAATCGCAGTCCCCTCCCTATTCCCCCTCCAGTCCCACCCTCCCACCCTCAACCCCCCATCCTCTTCCCCCTTTTTTTTTTCTTTTAAGTTTAAGGTATATCTTATTTCCCCCTACAGTTTCCCCTTTCAGTCCAACAAATGGCTCTTTCTCTTATAATAACAAATACAATACAGTACAACAGAGGTAATTAGGCCACAGTTATGAGGGTTATATGGCTTAACGTACAACAACTAACACACCAAAGGGAACTTGGACATAGACTTCTTATTTTTAATTTTTATTCTTTATCTATTTTTTATATATTAGTTATATTTTTTTCAATTTTTTAGTCTTTTTTATCTATTGTATGCTTATTGGTTTGTTTGTTTAGTAGTTCTCTCTCCCGGGCAATGAGACACTTTTCACTGATGGTACTGCCTCGTGGACCCCCAATGAATGAGGAGGCTCTTGGCCCTCATACGACCTCTCAACTGACATGAGGGACTGTTATATAAGGACACCCCACCCCAGAGAAATGGGATGGAAGGGTTAGGAGGTAAAGAAAAAAAATAAAATGTGATGTTTCGGCCTTTTACTACTAATTGTCATAAACTGTTTAGGGTAATTAAGAAATGCAAATTAATGGTTATGCAAGCTGGTGAAAAATTCTTAGTGGTTCAGAAATGTCTCTGTGTCCAGCTTTACTGCAGTCTAGTTTACCCTTTTGTGTTCCATTGTGAACTCAGCAGCAGTTTGTAAATCATAGTCACACTTTACATGAAATAAGGGCAGAACAAAATCTAAAGAGTGGTTCTGTATTTTAATCCAGAAGTGTCAACTTTACATCATTGTCCTTTGCTTCTGTTTCTTTGTTGTTGCTATTGTTAGTCTTCTTTTTAATCTTTTTGTCAGGTCTAACAATGTTTCTTAAAAAGAAATACAAAAACAAAAGAGAGAGAAAAAAACTGTAGGGCCCATGTTCATTTTTTTTTTTTTTTTTTTTAATCTTCAGCTGACCACTGTTTTCTTACAGGTGAACTGTCACACAATTAGGGTGAAGTCCTCAGCTCGGGACTTGAGACAGGAATGATAGCAATTCAGTTATATGGTAAAAAGAGAATGGGCTTTGGTGTCAAGTGTGCTCACTTCATTTCCAGCCCAAATCTCATTAGTGTGCACATGTGTGAACTGGGCACATTGCCCCTTCTCTGAGCTTCTGCTTGTATATCAGAGAAAGGGTTTCACTGGACTCTGCTAGGGGTTGTCACACATGCGCTTACTGTGTGACCTCTGCATTGCTTCTGTTTGTACTCTGGGCCTCACATCTCCCTCCCTCCCATGTGCTGGGCATAGGCACTTGGGGATCTATCCATTTGTGGCTTATGGTAACATTTCAAAGTAGAGATGTGAAATGAGGTTCAGCAGCACTGGCTGTCCACCAGATCATAGATAAACTGTGGTGGTTCTTGTCTGTAAAACACTTGAGAGGCAGAAGCAAGAGGGTAGTAGAGGTCAGCCGGGCCTGCACAGACAGTGGTAGGCCAGGTTGAGCTGCATAGTAAGCCACTGTTTTAGAAAGTGAAAAGCAAAAGAAAAGAAAACATAACAAAACAAAAAAAACACCCCTTCAAAACAAGCAAGCAAGCAAGCAAGCAAAGACAAAAACCCTCCAAACTAAAACCCAGCAACAACAGCAAAACTGTAGTTTAGGCCAGGTGGTGGGGTCACCCACCTTTAGTCCCAGCATTCTGGAAGCAGAGGCGGGTAGATCTCTGTTAGTTCAAGCCCAGCCTGGTCTACAGAGAGAATTCTAGGACAGCCAGGGCTACACAGGGAAACCCTGTCTCGAAAAAACAAAAACAAAAAAAGTAGTTTAGAATGATTATTCCTCTGTTTGGAAGTAGCTTTAAACCCCCCCCACACCATTTGAGCACTGACACAGAGGGCAGCACCTGGAAACCTCTACACCATGTAACTTTGTTAATGCACACAATTATTAAAAATATTGTATAAAGTTACTGTTAGCCACATATGTGTATATATGCATATATAATGTGTATATTTTTATATGTGTATATATATGATGTGTATGAAACAAAAACATAATTTTATTTTATTTTTTTCAAGACAGAATTTCTCTGTGTAGCCCTGGCCATCCTGGAACTCACTCTGTAGACCAGGCTAGCCTTGAACTCACAGAGATCTGCCTGCCTCTACCTTCCAAGTGCTGGGATTAAAGGTGTGCACCACCATGCCTGCCTCAAAACATGAATTTTATGCTTAGTCCTGCACCTAACATCTCATACATTTTAAATAGTCTATGATGTGAAAGAATTCAAAATCCAAAATCCTCATGGTCCCTAGAATTTTAGGTAATAGATACTGATTCTTTGTTACTGTTCTCATTATTGTAGCAAGGATAGCTAATAATTATGGCCAACATTTGTTGCCTGATAATGCTACATGAGGCCTTGTTTGATCGTGCTTAAAAACCACCATACTGTAAGGAATATCTTGTTATTTCCACTTTATAGATGAAGAAAATAAGATTCGGTTACTTACAAATTACAAAATAAGATGTTACTAAAATCCTCTGGGTAGTAAACATAGTGGAATAATGAGCCCATTCTAGGCATTTAGAGTTCAGAGATAGGTTTTAATGACCGTACAGTTGTTCAAAACCTAATCTATAAGCAGATTTGGGTTTTCAGTTCTTTTAGGATCTCTTATTATTGTGTGAGGTGGGCAAATTAATTTAACTTCTTCACAGCTCAGCTGCTTCTAGTGTGAAAAGGGGGCTCTGGAAGATAATAATAGGCCCTCTCCAACAGGAGTGGACATTTGATAAAATGCCGAATAAGGCTGTTTTCTAGCATCTGTAAGCCTCTCTAAATTTTAGAGGTCTTTATTATTTTCATTATTCTTACTGCCTTTCCCTTCCCTAATTAAAAATATACTGTAACAACTTATATTTTTAGAGTTTTATAATATATGTTTGACTAAAGACAAACTGTCATTCATTCCAGGTTACATAAAAAGGAAGAGGATGAACTTTCAGTGTGAGTCAAACTTGGCACAGGCTATTTCTTCTAGGAATATTTCCCCTGGAAATGAAAATAGGTGAAAAGATCCCCTGTGGATTCAATTTACTCCTAATCTTTGTTTTAGTAACCCTTTCTCTTGCCTAAGTAACTCCTAATGATCCAGTAATGCATTGTGGTGACAGCTCATGCCAGAGACGATGTCCTCCCTGGGTCTGAAATTTTCCTTAATGGTAATTCTGACTAGTTAAGGTAAATAGTGTGAGAGATGTTTGGCATGTTTCCTTCTACAAATGGCAGTGTGTGTGTGGTGGGGAAGGGGGACGTGGAAGGCACTGTGAAAGTGGCAAGTTCATGCTGTGTAACTCTGCAGAAGGGATGGAGTTAAATATTCAGAAACTCTTTACCTGTGGGGCAGTTGATAAATTGAAAGCATTTCTTGATTGTTCTTTAGAGTAACATCCTGGAAGACTTCAGATTTAAAGAGCAAAGTTATATATCATAAAAACAACAGAGACATGGTAAGATACTCTGAACCTAATATCAAAGGTGATTTTGGTGGCTTCCCCTTTGAGATCAAGTTGATTTTCTTTAGTAGTTGAATACTTGTGTGTTCTCTACCTGAAAACAACCCTGAAAATCGCTGGGTTTAGGGTTACAGATGAGGAAATAGTGTCTGGCCTGTTACTACCCTTCATAGCTCCCAGTACTGTTTCCTTTCATGCAACACTTGATCTCTTGGCATCCTTAACACATTTACAGAATTCATTTTGGAAGGTACGTTGTAGCCACAGACAAGACGTCCTGAATTCCCCTCTAAATTGAAAAAGAAGTTTTATATATTGTGTGGTTCATGAATTAAGACCCCTTGCTCTGAGTGACAGATTGGAGAAGACTGTTGTACAGTATTTTGCTGGCAAATATCTGGAGGTGGGTATGTGATTGATTTGCTGACAGACCATCTCTGAAAGCAGCTCTAATGATGGACTTATAATTGATTGCATCCATCATTGAGAGCCTAAAATATCCCCCTCCTTGAATTAAAAAAGATAAATGAAATAAACTAGGCTGAATGTATAAGCTGACAAATCTGAGAGAATTTAATGAAACTCTAAATTACTGCAGTGAGCAGATAAGAGGAAAAGGTTTCTTTATTATAATACTAAATTAAAAAAATTATCCAAGAAAGATAATAGAGGAAACAAAGATCTGTGGCCCATGTATCAAATTGAGTTATTGAAAGATTTTTTAATAAGTGTACCTCTCTCATTGTCTGGTTATTGTTGATTCCTATCAATCTTGTTGGTACTGTTTGAAGAATAGTCAATGCAGGCAGTGTCTTGTAGTGCAGCTTATGTTATTGCTGTTGTAACAGATTTTAGAATAAACATGACTTATTCCTAGGCTGCTGGGGGCTCTGTTCAATTTCAGGCCATTCACATGAGTTCCTTAGAAGGTTATTCCTTGGTATGAGAAATTTTATCCCTTAGTACACTTCAGCAACATATGAAAGGAGGCCATCAGAAGTGACTTAAACAATGATACTTATAGCCTCCCCTAACAAGAAGTCTTGAGGGAAGGGCCGCTTCAGGGATAACTGGCTCCTTCTTGTGGCTCATACCATGGGTGCAGAAGTGTTTACCATGCCTTTTACTCTCACAGATGATAGAAGTGTCTGGGAATCTCAGCTCTCTGGGTCAGTGTCCTGGCTCTGGAAGGGACCTTTCTGTAGACATTCTGTAGGTCTTGTTGGCCAGCATTGTAAAAAGAATGGAGCTGTTAGGAGCTGTTACAGTTCATACAAATCAGAACTGCCCAGCTCCCTCTGTGTCCATGCTTACCTGCTATCTGATTAAAATCATTTCAGGGGTCAAGAGAATGGGTGAGGAATGGCATCTGCAGCTTAGGCACCCTGTCATGCACTTAGGTGGTGCTGGAATCAACTTTGAGGGTTATTTGTTAACAAACTTCATTTCCTAGTTTGTAGTATGCATGTGCTAGTGTATTGAGGACCAGATACTGTTCTTCTGTTTGTTGCTTTGAAGTATGATACAGCTTGATAAATTCTGTCTTTACCAGGACTCTGTCTACCAGTGATGATGTTGAAGACAGAGAAAATGAGAAAGGTCGCCTTGAAGAAGCCTATGAGAAGTGTGACCGTGACCTGGATGAGTTGATCGTCCAGCACTACACAGAGTTGACGACAGCCATTCGCACATACCAAAGCATCACAGAGCGGATCACCAACTCTCGGAATAAAATCAAGCAGGTGAGCCTCCTTTTTTCCTGTCTGGCAGTGGTCACCTTCCCTTACAGATGTGGTTTAGAGTTGCACCACAGTAGTGCCAATTGGTCTTTGATTAGTGTGATTCATGAAGAAGACAGTTTCTGGAGTTTTGAAAAATTATTTTTGCTGAGTGCCCTAATAGGTGGTTTTATATTTGGCCAAAAAGCTGTCTACCATCACATCATATTTTGTAGTTCTTGGCTATATTTTTTTTAAATGTGTCTGTGTGTTGTATGTGCATGTGTGCACAAATGTGTACAGGTTTGCACGCATGGGTGTGTGTACCTGTATGTGTGTGTGTCTGCGTCTGTGTGGTCAGCGTTGGGTATCTTCCTGAATTACTTTCTGCGTCGTTTGTTTGAGACAAGATTTCACTGTACTTGAAGCCCCCTGATCCAGCTACACTGGATGTCCAGCAAACTTCAGGGCTGTACTTGCCTCTGTCCTCACAGCACATAGTTACTGGCATTGTGTTGCCTTGCCCAGCTTTTATGTGGCTGCTAGGGATCTGAACTCAGGTGTTCATGCTTGTGCAGCGAGTGCTGCCCCCTGAGCTGTCTCTTGAGCTCCTAGGCTGTGTATTTGGAGGAGCACTCCTTTAATACATTTTTGTACTGTTCTTTGATAGGTAACAATAATTGCGACCTGTATTGAAGAATGCCTTTTTAAAATTTTTTTTTGGCCAGGCATGATTGCATCTAGTATCTCAACAGATTTAGAATGAGAACTAAGGACTCTCTGACTCTAAAACCTTTACTGACACTTTTTTCCCCAACTAATTTTTCAAGCAGTGCCTTTCACCTTCAACAAACAAGTATGAGGCATTGCAGAACTCCATGCCAAACACAAAGAGGGTGAAGTCTCTGTTATATAATGTTGGGGTGAGGAGTGCAGAGCAACATGCTTTGCCCCTCAAGCACCAGGGAGATGATGCCCTATGCAGACTGTGAATTGGAGTTTGCTACCTGGGCTCTGAGATATAGAGAGTCCCTAGCTTATTCCTGTCCAGGAACAGCTGTGCTTATGGCGTTGCTACATTCTTTCTTGTCCTCCATACCGTTTACTATGATTTTGTAAGCAGTGCATAAAGTATACTCAGACTCTATGGATGTGAGTTTCAGGCTCTAAAAGTCCAGCTCTGGAACCAGTAAGCATTTAGCCTTTTCTGAAGCAGTCTTTTTTGCATTTTAAAAATAATTGGCTAATTTTGAAAGGACTGGTAAAATTCTTAGTCTTTAGATGTGGTAGGTCCCCTGTGGATTTATCTGTGTAACTGGGAGAAGTTATAGATGAGTTGCTCTTATTTAAAACAAACTCTGGTTAATTCTTACCCAGTGTCCCAAGCTCAGGAGAGACCTGGAAATGAATGTCTAGTATTGGTGACTTTCTGGCTTTGCCTTGGGTAATCACAGTAAGGCTGAGGGAGGGACCTCGTGGTGTTTGTGTTTCTGGTTAGTGTGGGTTTCTGGAAGGACTTTGTCCTAATCTCCAAGGAGGTTTCAGCTCTGCTTCTACCGCTCCATCCGTACAGTAGCATCATTGCTGTCTGCCAACAGAATGTGTCTGCTTGGTCTTGGTACTGAAATGAGGGCCTCTTTTGGAGGAGCTTGTGTTTGTTATAGAAATTATTCTGTTTGCATTCTTACTTTCAGTACACTAAAATCTGACAGAAAGAAAAAACACAAACAACTCCCTCCCCAAAATAAAAGAGGCCTGTAACAGTAAATTTTTATTTATATTTATATATTTATTAGTACTTAACAAATACCGATAAAGTTCCTAGATCCTAAAACCCAAACCCTAATTCTAAGACCTATAATCTAACTACGAATATCTTTTTTTTTTTTTTTTTTGGTTTTTCGAGACAGGGTTTCTCTGTGTAATAGCCCTGGCTGTCCTGGATTTGCTTTGTAGACCAGGCTGGCCTCGAACTCACAGAGATCCACCTGCCTCTGCCTCTCAAGTGCTGGGATTAAAGATATGCGCCACCACGCCCAGCTCTACGAATATCTTAATGCCTAAAATACTCTAATATACTAACTTAAGCTTCTTAAAAGTATATTAATTCTCTCAGGTTAATTTGTGGCGTGGATCTGTGCGGGTGGCTGATTCCCACCTAGTCTATGAGTCTTACTCATCAGATCTTAAAACCAGTTTATAAATTTGATCTGTTTCAACCATTGAAGTGAGGCAGCCTTTTAATCAGCCAAGAATTGCCTCTACGGTGACATAGCCTAATTGTTTGCAAGATGAAAAGTTTCTTGGGCTCACCTTCTGATGCTCTGGGGCTCCAAGGATTCTGCTCTGGTGTTTTGGCCGTCCAATGCTCTGAGGCCTGCGTTCTGGTGCACCAGGGAAGGTCTGGCTTTACTTTCTCCACTAGCGTGGATTCCTGGCAGGTCAGCACAAAATGGTGATGAGCAGCGGAGACTGGTAAAGTCTCTTGGCATGTGTCGGTAGAGGAGGAAGGCCTGTGAAGTCACGTGGGCTTCCAATTTTAAATCCCTGCTGTGAATTCTGGCATTTTGTTGCGATGATCCATGGCAGCTTTTTAAGGCACACCTCTCCAACAGTACGTTCTGTGGTCCCTTGATCAAAGATGTCATCTGCTTTTGGCGGGCTTTCATGGGACACCCTTCAATGGCAAACAAGTCTGGAGGTTCGATCCACCCATATCTTTTTACGTGAGACGCCAAACTTCCAAAATCTAGATGCTACATTCATTTCACTAACTCTACCACAGAGGCCCTTATTATACCAGTTTGCCAAGAAATATAATGTCACCTGATTCATTGTTAGGAATTAGTGCTAGTATTTAGATGAGAAGTGTAGGATGAGAACTTAGCAAACACTAACAACAACAAAAATTGCTGAAAAATGAAAGTAAATTTGTTTGCATTCCATGTTTTTATAATTTTGTACCATAAGAGTAAGAACATGTTTTTTTTGTTTTTGTTTTTTGTTTTTTTTTTTAATGATAAAAGAAGCACTAACATTTCCCTACTTACCTTTACATGCCATTTTTGGTTTTTTACCTGTACTTCAGGTTGTAGGTATATGCTTGTCTCAGGTGAAGATGTGGAGGAACCCACCACGGCCAGGCTGCGTTTTTCTAGGGCTGCACAGGAGCTGATAGTGCTCAGATCTAATGTGCAGCTTTCTTTCTGTTCTCTAGCAAAGTAGTATAAAGAAGACTGACTCCACAAATATCTCTTGAGTGCCAGCTGTTCTCCTGGCTCTTCTGTTTTGGTGCTGGTAATATAAACAGTGGAAGAAACTTGTCCCTGTCCTCATGGAGCTCACATGATGATAGGGTAGAAACAAATACAGCAAAGAGATTATGGTAGCTTTTGTTTAGTCTCTTTATCTTGTGTATCTCTGCCTTGTGCAGAGATTGATGTTCTAGGCTCTGGAGCACAGACACCAAAGATTTCTGTCTAGAGAGTTTAAAGTTTATATTTTAATTAGAATAAACAGACCACATGGTAAGAAAAGAAAAGAAAAAACAAGCAAGATAGTGACTAGGGATTTGATCTTTTTTTTTTTTAAATTTTTCCTCCTGAGACAGCCCTGGCTCTCCTGGAACTCATTGTGTAGGCCAGGCCGGACTTGAACTTAAAGAGATCCATCTGCCTCTGCCTCCAGAGTTCTAGGATTAAATTTGAGTGTCACTACTGCCTGGGGGTATTTGGTCTTTTTACTGAGTTGGTCAGGGAAGGCCAATATCTGAAAAGGATGAGGAAGAGAGTCTGTGAGGGGACTTTGAGGAAGAAGGGATAGCAGGTGCAATAAACCTGAGGCAGCAAGAGGATCAGTGAGGTGAGAGCAAAGTGAAGTTAGGAGAGTCACATGAGACAGGAAAAGCTGGTGTGGCATGGGGGACCTAGTGCCTTAGGGTGATGATTTTACAATATGAACTATTTATAACCCTTAGCCTTTAGAAATGGTGAGGTTTTGAATGTAGGGACAATGTAATATAATATGGCTAACATTTAAAGGCACACTGTGCCTGATGGTGTAGGAATATATTGTAATGTGTAACAAGTCAGATGAAGATGTGTTCATATTCATAATCATCTCCTATTTTGACATTACTTCCATATATCCATTTAGGTTATATTATTAGGATAAATGCATGCTGACAGATGGGTTCGACTTTCTTCCCAAATGGTTTGAAGATTTCACGTTGGCTAAGTCCATCTGGAATTTTTGTTTGTTTGTTTTGTTTTTTTCTATCAGATAGTCATTTATTGAAATATTTTCTTGTTGCTTCTTAACTAGCTGGGCACCCCACTGTGCCACTGTTGATGTCATGAGGGTGGCGGCCATCCACGTTGCAGCCCACTGACTGTGCAGTGCCCAGGATCTCCTTAATAGTTCCAGAAAGTTCTCTGGCTAAAGATCGGTGCCGCATCTGCCGGGCAGTGTTGACAATCTCATCAAAAGTGTTATTTCCACGGTGTTTTATGTTCTTCTGCTTCTTCCTGTCTTTTGGTGGCTCCTTGAGGGCTTTGATGATCAGGGCCGAGGCAAAGGGCACCACCTCAATCTGGGCCTGTCTGTCTGGATGGTCAGTTTCACCGTAATCCTCAGACCTTTCCAGTCACCATTAGCCTTGGCAGTGTCATCACCCACTTTTTTCGGAGACAGACCCAGGGGACCGATCTTGGGGCCCAAGGCGGATGTGGCGCCGATCTCGCCTCCAGTGCACCTCAAGTACACAACTTTGATCTCGTTGGGGTCGAACTTGGGTGGCATGGTGGAGGCGGACCTCCGAAGAGAGTTGCACCACAGCCTCCTCCTCCGAGCCGAAAGCTGAAAAGCTTTTTTTTTTTTCTAGATTAAAAAATAATCATTGTAAGTGAAAAACCACATATGGCCAATCAGGTCAAGTGTGGAGAATAAAATTCTTGAGTTATCCTTTTTTTTTTTAATGTACCGTAAAATTGGCAAAAACAAGATACCTCAGAGTCCATAGATTGTGCCAGTCTCATGGTTTACATTTACAATGCCGTTGACATTGATGAAAGTTAATTAATGCAGATTGAAGACTTGTACCATACGTGCCATGCTTGAGATGTTTCTTTCTCATAATAGGGAGAGATGAGATGAGTTCAGTGCAGATTTCTTGAAGCAAGTTAAGTAGTTGCTGCCTGTTGTAGAAGAAGGGTGGGCTTAGTAGAGCATATACTTGGCTCTCATGCATACATACAAACACTTAACATTTTACTTATTATTGACTGTTTTCTTGGCATTAGATCTCATGGTAAAAGTGTGCTTTTCTTGCCTATAACTAGAAATAACTATGAATAATTATTCGACTGATATTGCTAGGGGCCTCATTTTTCAGGAATGCAACATTCATTACTTAACATTTACCTAAATGACTTTTGGCTTTTATATGAGAGTATACCTTGAAAGGTAGAATTAGGATGAAGAATAACCTTAATTAATACAAAGAATATCATAGGAGAACAGTGTGTTTTTTAAAGATGTTATTTACAGCCTAAATGTTAGTGAAAATTCTTACTTATTTATATGAGAGAGGTAAGAATGCCCCAGGTTTCCAGAAATGGACATGCTAAACAATGAGCAGTAAGCAGAGCTGTAATTTAAATGCTAGAGAGTAGTAGACTTAAGTGGCTATTGTAGTCCTAGGAACCACAAGGTCTTCTTCCCTTAAACCTCCAGGGTTTCTTATCTGTGTCTGCATCTAGTAGCTGAAAAGAAAGGCAGAGGGGAGGTTTTCAGAGAATTTAAAACCCAAGAATGGAAGTTAAAAAACCTAAAGGGCAACCATAGGAAATAAAAATGTGAGAGATAACTTAAACATGGCCTATGGTTTCAAAGGGTTTTTGGCAGAACAAGGTGTTGTTTCTCAAGTTCATTCTTTTGGTGAATTTTCTATAAACCCTATAGAACCAGCTTAGTTGGTCCCTTATACAGGTAAATTTGTATGAAAGCACTTCAGTGTAGACTTACTTCCAAGGGATAAAACAATATTTTCTATTTGTGAACTAAGTGACATTGATGTGTTGGTTTTTAGTGACCATTTCTCACCCAGAGGGAACTTGTCAGGTTCCTTCTGGCCCACAGGTGTCCTGAGCTGCACATGTGTTGAACTTTATTGTGATGTTAGCACACACAGAGGCAGCTCCCTCTTTATTTCTCTTGGTTCGAATTCAGCACTTTTCAGCTTTTGTGGCTTTAAGATTATGGCCTTTCCATGCTTCCCCTGGGCAGATATCTGTCAGCTCCTCTTAAGTGTGTTTCTGCTCTTCCTCTTATGAAAGATGAGGCAGGTGTTTATTTTTTTTAAGCCCTAGTAGTTTTCCTCATTTGTTTCTTTGTCCTAATGTTGAGTTACAAAGATTGCTACACCTGCCACCTGTGTCATCTTACATTTCTCATTTTAATAGACTCTTGGGCCCTGACTGGATCTCTTCTTTGTCATCTTACATTTCTCTTTTTAATAGACTCTT
>CAJQZJ010032516.1:3845802-3911248 GCA_907164525.1 Lophiomys imhausi
ATTTCTCTTTTTAATAGACTCTTGGGCCCTGATTGGATCTCTTCTTTTCTTTTGGTCTCTAATTGTTGAACCTGAGGTTCTTGGTGCTGCTGGACACATGATTTGAAGCAAATGTCAAGTTACTGTAATTCCAAGGGGGCAAAGCATGATTTTAACAACTTGGCTTTCCATGGATTTATTTATGAAAGAGGAAGGGTAAATCAACTTTTCAATATCAGTTATGCTTATAATAGAATGAAAATTCTGTCATCACATTCATAAAAACAGAACATAATTTGAGAAATAAATGCTTATGTGAGTTTGGTTCCTTCTTGACAGAGTTTGAGTGGTGTTTGTATGCCTGGCTTCTTTCCCTAGGTGTGGTGTCTTTCAGTTTCTTCTACATTGTTCTTCCAGTTTCATCCATGTTACTGTAACTGTCAGAATTTCCTTTCATTTAGAAGATGAATCTTATACTTTTTAAAGAATGAATGCTGCATGTATGTGCATTATTATCTTTATTCATTTATCTGTTGGATACTTATATTGAGTCTATGTCTTGGTTTTTATAACACTGCATGAACATGGCAGTACATTCTCTTTGATACACTGATTTCATTTCCTTTAGATATACAGATGTTCCTTGGTTTATAGTTGGATTATATCTAAGTATTCCCATCATAATTTGAAAATACCATAAACTAAAAGGTATATTTAATATATATTGTCTATTGAACATCCCACATTGGCAGTAGTGCTGTGAAGGGTCCTTTGTTTACCCTCCTGATGGTGTGGCTCTCTGGAAACTGTAACTTGAAGCTGTTGCCTACTATTGTTACAGAGTGGCATATAACATAATGCTAACCTGGGAAATGATCAGAATTTGAGGGAATGCTCCTACTGAATATGTCCCAATTTTATGTCACTGTGAAGTTAACAACATGACTTGAAAATTATGTGAATGCTCAGTAGTGGAATTCTTGCTTCATATAGTACTCTGTCCATCCATCATCTATCTATAATCAGGAACTTCCATGTTCCTTTTTTTTTTCTTTTCATTTTCTCTTTCATTTGTTATTATTACTATTTTTGTTTGAGACAGGTTCTCTCTATGAAGTCTTGACTGTCCTAGAACTCACTATGTAGATCAGGATGACCTTGAACTTACAGAGCTCTGCCTACTTCTACCTCTCGAATGCTGGAATTTAAGGCATGCCCCTCATTCTGGCTTTATATTATTTCCTATAATGGTTTATTCTTCATCTTTATTGAGGTAATTTTCATGTGGTAATATGCATTTATTTTGATAGTACAGGTCAGTAAATTTGGTGTTTATATATTTGAATTTGTTACTATTTTGTCAGAGAATTCACTCCTGCTATGTATCTCAGGTTAACTTCAGACTTGGCTGTTGTAACCCAGGTTGGCCTCAAAATTAGACTCTTCCTGCCTCAGCTTTTGTAATGCTTAGGTCACACAATGCACATTACTATGTGTGGCCTTCTGCTCCTTATAGTCAGTTCTCATGTACATCCTGCTGTGCTCAACACGGGCATGAAATCTGTCACTGGATTTAGATTTGCCTGTGGTGGAACTCTTACACATGTCCTTATTTCAGTTGGCTTCTTTTCTCAGTATACAATTTGGTATTCTTCATGTTTTTTTTTTTCTTTTTTGTTGCTGACTGACCCTATTTGCCATTTTTCATGATTTTCTAATAAAAAGGTCAAAGACTCAGGATACTTTGGTAGCAAAATTTCTTGTAGTTTCTTCTGCCTCTACCTTGTTGTTAATTCAGTTTAGGGAACTATCTTGGTGATGTTCATTTTCTATACAACCCAATGCCAGTGTGCTTTCCTGCAATTCTACATTACTTCCTTTAGTTACTATGTCATGGGCAAGAGTAGGAAGTGATCTGGTTATGTGTGTATCTGTATGCTAGTATGACATTCCATAGTGGTCTTTTCACATTACACAAGAATTTGCTAAACTTTACTGACACTTTGTAAGTTTATCCCCCACCCTTGATCGAGAGTCTAGTTGGGGGTTCTGACAAAATATTTTTTTATCTACTTCTATGGTAAACATTACACTTGGAGGGGAAGACTAGAATTGTAGAATTAAGGTCATAGAAGAATATTAGAAATAAAATTCTAACATTTTTTTTTAATAGAATGTGTTTAGTAACAACTACTTAGATCAAGAACTACAAGGGAATCCATGAATGACCTTGAGAGATATTTAAGACAAAGAAAACCAGAAACAATAATTAAAAACAAGGCTTTCCTAACCTTGTCCTCGCTAGGTCCTACGTCGTCCAGCCATGCAAAGGCTCTGGCTTATACTGCTGGAGTCCCCGTCCTGGACATTTCTGTTTCTGATAATGTGGTCATACTGTTCTTCAGTGTCCTGTTTTGGAAATTGTATGTTGACTTCCTGTTATAGAGGGTGGGCAGTTTAGTCCTTCCCTCTCCTTCCTCTTCTCTTGATTTGGTTAAGCTATCTGTACCATCTTACTGTAATTATGTAAATATTTACATCTGAGCCATTGCATGGCTGTGTCTTCTGTGCAGCTTGTTGCTGCCATTGTTCTCCCTGGGGTAATGGAGACAGCCCTGTAGCCTTCTTCTGGATCAGAGCCCCGACCTTGCCCACTTCATCAGTCTTCTTGTGTTGCTGGAGCAGATTCTCTCAGATTTGCTGATTCTCTTCATGCAGTGTTTACTTTGTGAGAGCTTGCATTGCTGAAAATGTCTATTCTTTTTTCATATTTAATTCTGGGAAATAATTCTCTCTCAGAATTGCAATGAGATAATGTTTCTTTGTCTCAGAAACTTCAGCTAGGGTCTGTAGGTATAACTTTTAAACTTTATTCAGAAAGGATACCAAGATGTCACAGGTCCTTTGAGGGCAACTGGTCAGCAGTCTGACTGCAGGAACACCTCAGTCAGCAGTCCCTCTGTGGTCACCTGGCTCTGGTGTTGCTATGGCAGCCTCACTTCTGCTTGGGATTGGCCTCCTCCATCTGTCAGCACCCAGTGCTGCTGCTGCCTGCCGGCCTGTGTGGCCAGTTTTCCTCAGCCACTATGTGTAGAAAGAATTAATTAAATTACTTACTAGTATTTAGGTTATATTTAATTGGTTGTCAACCGTTAATCCTTAACCAGCCATTATAAATGAGTACACACAGACACCATGTGGATTTTAACAAGCCTTGGCCTGAATTGAGCAATCTTGGACCATCTAAGCTAGCTCATAATTCTATTCCCCAAATATGACACCAAATACAAATACACCCTATTCTCCATGCTATGCTGATGTTCCAGGCCACGTGGAATGAGGTTCTTTTTTCTAACCCATGGTGTGTGTCCTCCTTCTTGCTTCTGGCTGGAAAGAACTAATCCTTTGTGTAAAATGCAGGGTTCCTGTTCTAATCTCAGGAATTCCCGCTTTTCTATATTCTTTCTGCTCAGCTAATTGACCATCAGTGACTTTTATTAACCAATCCAGAGAATGCCTCAGAAGGGGCAGTAACCAGACCTCAGCATTGAAATCAGCCACCTATCAGAAGCAATGATATTAGACCTTCCCTCAACAGCTCTGCTTTGGCAGCACCTGACAGGGTGGCAACTGTTGGGGCACTAGTCAGCTGCAGCTCTCCTTGACCTGCCCAATTCCTGTGAAAGTTCTTTGGGCAGGTCCTGTGCTGAGGTCTTTTTTGCCTGCCTGGGTTTGCCGATGACAGGTTCTGCTTTCTATAGCTTTTCTCAGCCTTCCTGGGCTCTGCCCACCTAGACTGCAATCTTCAGCAAGTCTTGGCAGCTAGAGTCTTTCAAAGTTAAGCAATGATGAGCAGCGTCCAGAAGCAAAGCCAACCAAAAAGCCCTCTCTTGAATTTTCCCAGCCTTACTTTTTATACATGCTATGTCTTAATTATGCATCAGGCTGTTTTCTCATTGGCTAGCCTGATGCCCTCATTTTGAGGTACACCTGTTGACCAGGACCATGCCCAGTGACAGGTGTTTCCCTCAAGTATAAAGTTTGACTTTGTATGCTCCTTTTAAGAGTTTGCATTTCAGAAACCTTAACATATTCACTACAGGGGTCTAATTCACCAACTTTTTTTTTTTTAAATAAATTTATTTATTTGTTGCTTCAGGTTACATCTCCATCATATTGTCCTCTTTCCACCCCTCCCAGTCCTGCCCTCCCACCCTCTACCTCCTAACCCTTCCATACCACTCCTCTGGAGTGGAGTGTCCCTACATAACAGTCCCCCACCCAAGTTCAGCACTCATATGAGGGCCAAGAGCCTCCTCATACACTGGGGGCCCACAAGGCCGTACCACCAGGGCAAAGTGTCTCATTGCCAGGGAGAGAAAACTAAAACAAACAAACAAACAAACAAAAAGTCTATGTCCATGTTCCCTTTGGTGCGTTGGCTTTAGTATAGATATCCTGTACTATATAGCTAAAATCTGACTATGAGTGAATAGATGCCATGTGCATTCTTCTGAGTCTGGGTTAGCTCACTCAGGATGAGCTTCTCTAGTTCTATCCATTTGGCTGCAAATTGCATGATTTCATTGTTTCTGATAGCTGAGTAATATTCCATTGTGTAGATTTACCACAGTTTTTTAATCCATTCTTCGGTTGAGGGACATCTGGGTTGTTTCCAGTTTCTAGCTATTACAAATAAGGCTGCTATGGTCATAGATGAGGAAACTTCCTTGTGATTCCGTGAGGAGTCATTTGGATGTATACCCAGAAGTGGTATGGCTGGGTCCTGAGGCAAAGCTATTCCAATATCTTAGTTTTCTAAGATATTGCCAGACTGACCTCCGTAGTGGTTGCACAAGCCTGCACTCCCACCAGGAGTGGAGGAGGATTCCCCTTTCTCCACACCCTCGCCAGCATGTACTGTTATTTGTGCTTTTGATCTTAGCCATTCTGACAGGTGTGAGATGGAATCTCAGAGTCGTCTTGAGTTGCATTTCTCTGATGATTAAGAATGTTGAGCATTTCTTCAAGTGTCTCTCAGCCATTAGGGATTCCTCCTTTGTGAATTCTCTATTTAGCTCTGTTCCCCATTTTTTTGGTTGGATTATTTGGTTTCTTGGCATTTAATTTAAGTTCTTTGTAAATTTTGGATATTAGCCCTCTGTCAGATGTGGGGTTGGTGAAGATTTTCTCCCAGTCTGTAGGCTGCCATTTTGTTCAAATGACAGTGTCTTTTGCCTTACAGAAGCTTTTCAGTTTCATGAGGTCCCATTTATTGATTGTTGGTCTTAGGTCCTGAGCTGCTGGTGTTCTCTTCAGGAAGTTGTCACCTGTGCTGATGAGTTCGAAGGTTTTTCCCACTTTTTCTTCTAGTAGATTTAGTGTGACCGGCCTTATGTTAAGGTCTTTGATCCACTTGGACTTAAGTTTTGTACAAGGTGATAAGTATGGGTCTAATTTCATTCTTTTACAAGTGGACATCCAGTTGGACCAGCACCATTTGTTGAAGATGCTGTCCTTTTTCCATTGTGTGGCTTTGGCTTCTTTGTCAAAAATTAGGTGGCCATAAGTATGTGGGTCCATTTCTGGATCTTCAATTCGATTCTGTTGATGTACTGATCTATACCAGTACCATGCTGTTTTTGCTACTATTGTTCTGTAGTACAGCTTAAAATCTGGGATGGTGATACCTCCAGATGTTTTTTTATTGTGCAGGATAGATTTAGCTATTCTGGGTTTTTTTGTTGTTCCATAGGAAATTGAGAATAACTTTTCCAGATCTATAAAGAATTGTGTTGGTATTTTGATAGGAATTGCATTGAATCTATATATTGCTTTTGGTAGGATGGCCATTTTTATTGTTGATCCTACCTATCTGTGAGCATGGGAGATCTTTCCATCTTCTAAAGGCCTCTTCAATTTCTTTCTTCAAGGACTTGAAGTTTTTGTTGTACAGGTCCTTTACTTGCTTGGTTAGAGTTACCCCCAGCTATTTTATATTGTTTGTGTTCTTGAATTCGGTTTACTAGTATTTTATTAAGTACTTTTGCACCTATGTTCATGAGGGAGATTGGTCTGCAGTTCTCTTTCTTTGTTGGATCTTTGTGTGGTTTATGAATCGGGTGACTGTGGCCTCATAGAATGTGTTTCCCAGTGTTCTTTCTGATTCTATTTGGTGAAAGAGTTTGAAGAGTATTGGTGTTCAAGCTCTTCTTTGAAGGTCTGGTAGAATTCTGTGCTAAAACCATCTGGCCCTGGGCTTTTTTTGGTTGGGAGATTTTTTTAAAGATTTATTTATTTATTTTATGTATGGGTGCTTTATCTGTATGAACATCTGTAACCAGAAGAGGGCATCAGATCACGTTGTGGATGGTTGTGAGCCACCATGTGGTTGCTGGGAATTGAACTCAGGACCTTTGGAAGAACAGCCAGTGCTCTTAACCGCTGAGCCATCTCTCCAGCCCGGTTGGGAGATTTTTAATGACTGTTTCCATTTCCTTAGGGGTTATAGGGCTGTTTAATCTGTTAATCTGATCTTGATTTAGCTTCAGTAGGTTGAATCTATCAAGAAAATTGTCCATTTTGCTTAAGTTTTTAAATTTGATGGAGTACAGATTTTTAAAGCAGGACCCAAATATTCTCTGGATTTCCTCAATGTCTGTTGTTATTTCTCCCTTTCCATTTCTGATTTTGTTGATTTGTGTTTTCTCCCTCTGTCTTTTAGTTAATTTGGCTAAGGGTCTGTCTATTTTGTTGATTTTCTCGAAGAACCAACTCTTGGTTTCATTGATTTTTTGTATAGTTCTTTTTGTTTCTAAGTTGTTGATTTCAGCCCTAAGTTTGATGATTTCCTGCCTTCTGCTCCTCTTGGGAGTGTTTGCTTCTTTTTTTTTTTTTTCCCCAATTCACCCAGTTTAGCTGTAAATTCACTAATATGAGCTGTCACAATTTTCTTTTTGAAGGCACTTAGTGCTACGACCTTTCCTCGTAGCATAGCTTTCATTGTGTCCCATAGGTTTGGGTATGTTGTGCCTTCATTTTTGTTGGATTTTGTGAAGTCTTTGATGTCCATTTTTATTTCTTCTCTGACCCAATATCATCCAGTAAAGAGTTGTTCAATTTCCATGTGTGTGTAGGCTTTCTGTTGATTCTTTTGCTGTTGAAGTCCAGCTTTATTCCATGGTGGTCTGATAAGATACAAGGGGTTATTTCAATTTTCTTTTATCTGTTTAGGCTATCTTTGTGTCCAACTATATGGTTGATTTTGGAGAAGGTTCCTTGCGGTGATGAGAAGAAGGTGTATTCTTTTGTGTTTGGGTGAAACGTTCTGTAGATATCTGTTAGGTCCATTTGTTTCATGATCTCTGTTAGACTCATTATTTCTCTGTTTGGCTTCTGTCTTGATGATCTGTCCATTGTTGTTGTGAGTGGGGTGTTGAAGTCTCCTTCAATGTGTGGGGATTGAAGTGCGATTTCAGTTTTAGAAGAGTTTCTTTTACAAATGTAGGTGCTTTTGTATTTGGGGCATAGATGTTCAATATTGAGATGACCCCTTGATTAATATTTCCTTTAACGAGTATGTAATGCCCTTCTCTGTCTTTTTTTATTAACTTCAGTTGGAAGTCTATTTTGTTTGATATTAGGATGGCTACTCCCGCTTGCTTCCTGGCTCCATTTGCTTGGAAAACCTTTTCCTAGTCCTTTACTCTGAGTTAGTGTCTATCTTTGTTAGTGAGATGTATTTCTTGTATGTAGCAAAATGATGGGTCTTGTTTACAGATCCAGTCTGTAATTCTGAGTCTTTTTATTGGGGAGTTGAGTCCATTGATGTTGATGGATATTAGTGACCAATGGTTGTTATTTCTCATTATTTTGGTATAGGTGGTCATCCTGTGTTTCTTTTGGCTTAGTTGCTGTGGAGATTTCTATTTCCTCTATTTTCTTGGGTGTGTTTATCTACTCTGGGTTGGAATTTTCCTTCTAGGATCTTCTGTAGGGCTGGGTTTGTGGGTAGATAATGTTTAAATTTGATTTTTTCATGGAATATCTTGTTTTCTACATCTATGTTGATAGAGAGTTTTGTTGGGTATAGTAGTCTGGCTGGGCACTTATCTTCTCTCAGGGCTTGTAGGACATCTGTCCAGGCCCTTCTAGCTTTAAAAGTTTCTGAGGAGAAGTCAGGTGTAATTCTGATGGGTCTGCCATTGTATGTTACTTGACCCTTTTCTCTTACAGCTTTTATTATTCTTTCTTTGTTATGTACATTTGGAGTTTCAATTATAATGTGGCGAGAGGAGTTTCTTTTTTGATCTAGTCTGTTTGGTGTTCTGTAAGCCTCTTGGATTTTTATTGGCATCTCCTTCTTTAGGTTTGGGGAGTTTTCTTCTATGATTTTGTTGAAGATATTTCCTGGACGTTGGAGTCAGGAGTCTTCTCTTTCCTCTATGCCTATAATTCTTAGGTTCCATCTTTTCATTGAGTCCTTGATTTCTTGGATATTATGGGTGAGAGATTTTTTTAGCTTTCTCATTTTCTTTGAATGTTGTACTGATTTCTTCCATCGAATCTTCCATGCCTGAGATCCTGTCTTCCATCTCTTGTATCCTATTTTTTCATACTCATGTCTGTAGTTCCTGTTCTCTTCCCTTGATTCTCCACTTCCACTCTTAACACTGACTGTGTTTTCTTTATTGTTTCCATTTTCATGTCTTGAATGAATTATTCGTTTTGTACATTTCCTGCTCCAATTTGCTTGTCTTTGCCTGGAAATCTTTCATTGGGTGGGGGGGATTGAATTCCCCACTTAGACATTCCATGTTTGGCTGCAACCTTTCAGTGCAGCTAAACCCACTCCAGGCTGAGGCACTCAGATTTCCTGATCTCCTAACTCCCACTGTCACCATCTGGCTAGCTTCTAGAATTGTAATGTGATTTTCTGTTTGCTCTTCCCTCCTCTGTTCCTTTTTTCTTGATGTCAGTGTTGATAGATACTCTTTGCTTTTACCATGCATGGAATTATAAGAAGCCATGTTGAAAAGTAGAACTGTCTTTGTCAGATTTTCTCTACCTCTTCCATTGTGTCATGCTGCCATGCTTCTCAAAGGACACCAGAAGTTCCTCTTATCTGTGACTACTTTCTTTACATGGGAGCTCTATAGGAAATGACTTAGGTATTATGAAGTTATAAAATCTAATAGTTGTTTTCCCAAGAAACTTTCCTTCAGGCTTAGCAGCATGTCTTCCTGTTTTCCATGCTTCTTAGATAAGTACTGAGATGCCATTTTATATCTATCAGCAGCACAGTGTCAATAGTATCTTCATCCTCAAAATATTTTCATTGATGAGGAATACAGGTTTTTAGGAGAAACAGCCACACAGACTCTCCAGGGTGGTGGCCTGCCTCACCAAACTGTGGGAACAGTTTGGGTTATGTAGGTGTCAGCATGCAGCAAGTGTACACTGCAGTTGCCGTCACCTCGGGTAGTAGAGACAAAATTAAACAAATGTTGAGCTCCACATAGAAACACATGCCAAGACTGTCAACAGTGTTTGAAAGCAGTTATATGACTTGTAGATGATAATGAATTTAACAATCCCCCCCACAGAAGCCCAAATGTGGTAGCACATGCTCGAGTCCTTGGGTGGTCGGGAGAAGGAGCCAGTATTATCACAAGGTCAAGGCCAGTGAGTTTGAGCTCGCTTGAGCCACATGAGACCTTTTCATTTTTTACAAATTCCTTTTCTTTGTTTTCAAAATTGAAAAATTTAAGAGTAGAAAATAAAAATTTACTTTATGATATGATTGTGATTACTGTCTGTTCACCAGTCTCCTTTATCCCCAGACTTCTCTACCTTTATTTGATCACATTTTGCATGTGCAGCAATTAGAATATTCAGATGTACAGAATACTGAAGATTGTCTATTTAATATCAAATTTACTAACTGATGCTTCAAATGGGAGACAAAAACAAAAACAAAATCCACCCCCCCCCAAAAAAAAATCAAAACCCTGTTGTGTCTCTTTGAGATTATCTCTGCATGTGTTTGCTCATTTTTCAATTTTGGGCTTAATTTTATTGTGGTCATTTGGGAAAAACATTGAGATCCTTGGTTGTAAACTTTGGCTGGAGCTCTAGAGCTGTATGCATGGGCCAAGTGGTCTTCAACTGCAAGGGAAAGTGGGAACAGAATACTAGCACTGGACTTTCATACTGATCATTCCCTTGTTTAGGTGGATTCACATTTATATGGTATTTCATATTTTCAGAGTGCCTAATATCCCTTGTAATTATTTATAGATTCACTCACAGGTATGCTAGAAGTAGTTGTCTCATTTAATGGGAGAAGAAATAGAAACTCAGAAGTAGTGATGCACGCACATGGCTCAGTACCAAAATCAGGGTTAGGACTTTGCAAGGAGACCAAGCAAAGGGAATGAGTGGGAGAGAATTAGGACCTATTACACACAACAGGCCCAATGAGGAATACTAATCAGCTTAGGCAAAACTTTGAACTGACTGAAGATTAAATATGTTTTATTGTAGGTAAAAGAGAACCTACTTTCCTGCAAGATGCTGTTGCATTGCAAACGGGATGAGCTTCGTAAGCTATGGATTGAAGGAATTGAGCATAAACATGTCCTGAAGCTACTGGATGAGATTGAGAACATCAAGCAAGTGCCTCAAAAGCTGGAGCAGTGCATGGCCAGCAAGCACTACCTCAGTGCCACGGACATGCTGGTAAGAGCAGCCTGTGCAGGGCTCATTCCTGCAAAGCTGAGATAGCTCTCTTCTCTTCTTGTTGTACATAGAGTGGTGCAAATGGCTCCTGGGACTTGCAAGCCTTGCAGGGAAACCCTAGCTAGTTCTCTTTCTACAGTGTTTGAAATGTTAGATGGTTACTATTTATATGTTTTCTGCCCTTTGAGCTAAGGACAGACATGTAATGGAAAGAAATCAGTACTGAAATCATGTTGAGATGGTAATGAGAGATTGCTCTTTTAGCTTCAGAGGAAGATCACGAATCTCATTTTAGGTGATGAAATCTGTGTGACACGGAACTGATGATTTGTAAAGTTAGGTGTTCCACAAACGTTTTGAAGTCATTTTTGGATTATAGCTTTGTTCTGTTCCTTTCAGTTGGTAAGAAAGACAATGACTACTTTTATACTAAACTTAGAAGTACCTTTGTAGAGCAGGGGTGCTCTGTGACCTCACCTTTACTGCCTCAGTCCATGGAGTTCTGATACCTTTTGAATTATGGAAGTTCCTAGAGAGTGCAATTAGTGGCGATTGTCAAGCCAGACTTCGTTCCCTCTTGGTCCTGGCTTTTCCAAGGCTGGTGGCTTTGGGAGGTTGAGGGCTGTCCTATCTTCTTGCCCATTTACACACATCCACTTTCATCTCTGCAGAAGTCTATAAAAGCTCCCAACATCAGCTGTGCTGGATTTGGATTGTTCCATTATCCACAATGGAGGCACATTTTTTAATCTTTGCTTTTCAAATTATATTGGTGAACACACTAAGGGATTTGGTGGAGACACAGATGAAATAATTTGTTCATTTCTATCAAGAATTTTGGGTGAAAGTTTGCTATAAGGAATTTGAAAGGGTAATACATGCCCTGCTATTTTATTACATATTATAAGTCAACCGAGTCATCACTTTTCACAGTAGGAGCGTGGTCTTGGTGTAGTAAAAGAATTAGTTGTGTGTGTGTGTGTGTGTGTGTGTGTGTGTGTGTGTGTGTGTGTGCGAGATTGTGGTTATTGGTGCTTTTGTTTTACTTGTCGTTGAACAAAGAGCCTTGTACATGATTGATACGTATTTTGCCTTCTACCACTAAGCTTCAGCCCTTTTTCTTCAGCGCCTTTTCTATTCCAATTTTTTGATGCAGGGTCTTACCCACTTGTTAAGGCTGGTCTCAAATTTAGCCTGTAGCCTCAGTGGGCCTTGGGTTTGTGGTCCTCTTCCATCAGCCTTGTGATCTGCCAGGCTCATAGCCCTCCACAGCCAGGCCCAGCTTGTTTCCAGCATCTTACCAGAGTGACATCTTAGCTCATAATAACTGGGTGGTTCAATGCAAAAAATTACTTTTTGGTGTTACTCTTGATTTATACATATTTTTGCTATATTATCAAGATTTAGCAATCAGTAGATAAGCTTATATATGTTTGTGGAACACATATACAGCTATTTGAATCATAGAACCACTGTTTTGGTGTGTGTCTGCTTTTAATTAAATGACATGTAGTAAAATGGGTTTTTAGGATTTATTTAGGTTAATTATGTTCATTTTAGGATTTCAGTTTGTTATTTTATGTCCCTATTACTAAGTGCTAATTTATTTATTTAAGGCTTCTGAAAAATGAGTACTGCCCTTTCCTTGACTAATTTTTGCTTAGGACTTCATTAAGTAACTTCATCAAATTCTTTGTTGTAAGTTATAGAAATTAAACTATAGTTTTTTTCCTTGGTGTAACAAATACCTGAGATAAATCAGTTCATGAGAAGGACAAGGTCTATTTTGGTTTATAGTTTTAAGAGGTTTCAGTTCATGGTTGCTTGAAAAAGGCATTAAACAATGTTGAAAGCATGTGGCAGAGGAGGTTACTCACTTCCTGGTGACCAGGAATCAAAAAGAGAGACAAAAAGGGGCTGGGATCATTTAAAGTCCTAACTTTCATAGGGCACTACCTTCTCAAGGTTCCATAACCTCTCAGTAGTGAGTGCCACACACTGGGGAACACACCCTCAACACATGACTCTTTGGGCAGCATTCAGGTTGCAAACTGTACCTTTTGATAGGGTAAAAAAAAAAAAAACCTAGACTCATATAAGCAGTCTTTTACCAGAATAGAGACATACTTGGAAAACCACATTTGCAGTTTCTCTTCACATCTTTATTGTTCTCCTCTAGACTAGTGCGATTGTTAGCTTCAGCTGTCGACGTGACACAAACATGCAGTTACCCTGTAAGAGACAACCTTTAGACTAGTGTGATTGTTAGTTCCTGCTGTCGACGTGATACAAGCATGCAGTTACCCTGTAAGAGACAAACCTAATTGAAGCACAACTTAGTTCAGGTTGAACTCATTTATGTTTGTGAGGTGTATGTGAAAAAAATATGTATGATTTTTTTGAAACAAGGTTTCACTGTGTAATAACCCTGGCTGTCCTGGCCTTGCTTTGTAGACCAGGCTGGCCTTGAACTCACAGAGATCTGTCTGGTGAGGCATATTTTTAATTGCTGTTAGGTGTAGGTGGGCCTATCCCACTGTGAGCCTTATCTTCCCTAGGAATCTAGTGTGCGTATGAAGGAGGCTGACCAAGTGAGAGGGAGCAAGCCAATGAGCAGCCTTCTTCCATTGGTTTCTCCTTCAAGTTCCTGCCTTGTCTTCAAATCAGTGAACAGGATGCCTGCCTGTTTATTCATATTTTTTGATAATGCCTAGTAATATATTCCTTACAACTTTTACATATATTCCATTAAATTTAATGTATCACCTGTGTTCTGAGGCTTTAAAAATAATGGCTTTTTATTAACAATAATCTCTAGTTATTTGTTTTATATAAAGATAAGGTATATTTCTCTTTTTAACATTTACCATTTAAAATTATTTTTGTTCTTTGAAATTAAAATATAATTATATCACTTTGCCCCCTTCCCTTTTCTCCATTTAACCCTTCCCATATGTGTATATATATATTCCTAAGTATGGTAGTACAACCTGCTCAGTCTTAATAATGTCAACTTGTGTGTATGTGATTTCAGGGCTGACTACTTGGTCTCCGATAACCAAATTAGGGACTCTTCCTTGGGGAGAATTGTTTCTCCTGCTCTCCACATTCGTTGTCTAGGGCTGCCTAGGGTTGAGGACCCCGTGAGATTTCCTCCTCTGTTAGCATGTCTGTGGTGCTGCCCTTGTTCA
Organism: Lophiomys imhausi; assembly: GCA_907164525.1. NCBI lineage: Eukaryota > Metazoa > Chordata > Mammalia > Rodentia > Muridae > Lophiomys > Lophiomys imhausi. The sequence continues at coordinate 3,859,713 of CAJQZJ010032516.1, forward strand.
GTTAGGCAGCCACAAGGGTGAGACTTCATATCCTCTCTAACATTCTAGGAGATGCAGTGTCCCAGCTAACTTCCTGTTCCTTTGATCCTCATAATCTTTCCGAACCCTTACACTATGATCCCTGAGCGTTAGGTGCAGAGGTTTTGTTGTAGATGTAGCAGTTGAGACTGGGTTCCACAGAATCACTTGTTCTCTATACCTTGATGGGTTGAAGTTTTCTGTAAAGGTCTCAGTCTATTTCTGTGGGTATGAAGATAGCTTTCAGGAGTCATTTCTCTGCTGTTACCATGTGAGTCCAGGGATGGAATGTAGGTTGTCAGCTTGTGCAACAAATACCTTTATCTGTTTAGTCATTTGTGGGCTTGAGTTTTCTTTATTAATTGACTATATATTTTTCCAGAGTGATTCCCAATTTATGTGCTTGGACTTGGCTTAAATTTACTCAGCTTTCCAAGTATCTCTGATATTACATGTTTTTCTTTTTGCTTTCATAAACTACATGTATTTCATTATTATAGAATTGTTTTTATTTATGTGGTACATCATTGATTGTGGGGTTGGTATCTTACCTATTCCTACCACAGTGATATTCATAGAGTTCACAAATCATTAGCTGTGTGGGTAACTATGTGCAAGACTTTAATATGTAGAGGAAATGGTATTTCTCAAAGGCATTGCTGGGTGGGTAACTGTGTAACAGACTTTAGTATGTAGAGGAAGTGGTATTTCTTAAAGACATTTCTTTTCCAGCATCTGTGCTCTATCTTCTCTGCTTGGTATATTTATTTCTATGTTTTGCCAAGATACTCTGATTTCTAAACTTTTGTAATATTTAAATTAACCAGAACAATTTCAACAGAGTTAATATGATTGTACACTTACTGTGTGCTGGTATTTTAAATATGGGAAGTATTTGAACTCCTTTCACTCTTACAGCATGGGTTTCTGATATTACTATTTTATAGAAAAGGTAGTTGTGCTTGGTTCAGGAAATTGGTGTAGCTAAGTGTGCAACAATTTGTCCATCCTATCTCCTAAAAGTTTGAAATATTTATCAATTGTCTTGTGTATGTAAAAGAGTGTATAAGGTCTGCAACTGCTCTTTTACCTGACTTCATATGAAAAACAATCACATTTCCTTTCTTCATGGCTATGTGCTGTTACAAGTAAAATCTACTTAAGGACTCTCTAGGGTCCAAATGGAAATCTTCACTAAAATGCATCAGAGGAGAGTAGAGACAAAACAACCCAGTCTTTCAAGCCCCACTGATTTCCTTGGATTTGTTTGACAGAAGACTTTGCATTTTCATTTTGAGGCAGGTGCAGATACAGATATGTAGTAATTTGATCCCTCCACAGTGTAGGTTAATAAACCCAGAGTAAATAAATCAGTGGTGACCCATGGCTCTTGCCACCTCCTGCTATTCCTGTTTTAAAATTTGACCTGTCTTGTAGCTGTAGGCTTGGCTTTTAGGTGGAATTTTATTTCTTCTTTTGATATGATAACCAGAATATTGCATAAAATAATTAAATTGTCATGACAGGTAATGTCTGCAAATAGGTCCAGCCTTTTGTTTCCTTCTTTAAAGTAAACAGCTGCTGTTGGCTTATGAAAAGGTAAAAATGATCCAACAAGAAGCCACACAGAAATCAGAGGCTTGATTAATATTGTAGCCTGTAGCTTTGTGATATGTATGGTTTAAATTAGACCTTTGCAGTATTGTGCTGGGTTGGTGCAAGCACATTTCCGCAGTCTGCCTTTGTATTCCACTCACATTAATTGAAGTAATTTTGCCAGTGAAGCGTGTTTCAAACCTCTGCATTTAAATTGAAATTTTAATTCCCTTATTGTCTTGAAAAGACGGCTGAAGATGCCTTGTTACAGGTTTCATTATCACTCAAAACACTCCAGCTGCTGGTTTTAATGTACAATGACTGATTAATTCTGGAAACAATTATTAATATAATAATAACAGCTTCTTCCCAGTGGCATGAGTAACCAGGAAGGTATTTCATGAGAGTTAATATTTTTATAAACTTTTCTTTCCAGTGAGAGTTTGTGTGTAGAAGTCTGCATCATATGAAAATTGCAGTGAGTGCTTTGAAAACCACTTACACAAGTTCTGATTTATCAGCTATAGAAGTCAATTCGTAATTGCATTCAATCAGTAGAAACCAAGCAGTATGAGTCGTTTAGAAGCACTTTAGCTGACAGTCACACAAGACTTGTGACTAAAATAAATTTTCATTTCTAAGCCTGCCTGAGATTGTAGAGATTTTGAATGTCTTTTTAATCATTTTGTCTTTATTTATATGCCTTTATAAAAAGAATCCATAGCTATACAGTCAGATGAGGATTATTATGATAATTATGATAACATATTTATATAGTTGTCTTTTCCCCAGAGGATCCCAGAATGCCTTTCTTTGAGCATTGTGTAATGGAGTTATTTCACTTATACTTTAAAATGTGGCCCTATCTGGGATAAAAAGCATAAGGCAGCTATTTAATTGAGTAGTTTTCTAGAATCCTATAATAAAGATACTGTATTATTTTCAGTTCATATGATTCTTTGAAGTTGTTCAATGATATTGAGAATTGTGTGTGCCAGCATGGGTGTTAGTTGCTTGAAGACCTAGACTTCAGTCTTGGCTTTGCCTCTTAACAGCAGTATGACTTGTGGCCAGTCATTTATCTTTGTTAAATGCTTGAGTCAAGGATACTATATAGCTCTGAGATATATTGAAAGATTTAAAGTAATCACAGTGCACATTATACGTTCTTTAAATGTTTATAGTTATTCAATTTTTAAATTGGTACTGTAGAAAATGATATGTTATTTCATAATTTAGTCTAGAGGTGGACTTAATTTGAATTGGTAAAAAGTTGAAGTAGTGCTAGGTTAAATATTTTTCACTTTTTTTAAAGTCAGTAGTATGTTACCTGAATGAAAGATTAGCTCACTTTTTTTAATTGTATATATTTATTGGGTGTGATAATTTGAAACATTTACACAGTGTGGATAATTAGTGCCTCTCCTTGGACAGTTTTTGTTTGGGATATTTTATTAACAGCCTAATGGTTGTACATATCTATGAGGTATAATGTTATTTCAGTACATGTTTACAGTATGGATGGACAAAATAAGAGTTTCTCTGGTTCACTCCCCTCCCCTCATTTAGCATGAAATTTTAATTGACTTAGCTCTCATGTCAGCAAGTGCTCAAATATTTGACTGAGTTAAATTCCCCTTCAAGGCACTTTGGGTGTGTTATTTAATCTCACTTAGACTTCTGCTCCTCTTGCAGTTGGAATGATACTAGCAGCCATCTCTTAGAACTACTGTGAACTTAAAAAGAGAAAACCTCTGTAAAAGTACTTGTCCCATGGCCTTACATACTAAAAAAAGCACAAGGCACAAATATGATAATGATCATTATTTGCAATCCACTGTTTTTCTATAAGTTATTGATGTCCTAAAATTGAAGAGAACTTATTTAATTTTTTTTCTTTTCCTCTCTCTTTATTCTTTTTATTTTTTTTTTTTGTTTTCTGAGACAGGGTTTCTCTGTGAAGTCCTGGCTGTCCTGGAACTTACTTTGTAGACCAGACTGGCCTCAAACTTACAGAGATCAGCTCGTCTCTGCTTCCTGAGTGCTAGTATTAAAAGGTGTGTGCCACCACCATCTAGTGTTATTTTCTTGTCATGACTTTTTTTTTTTAATTAAAACAATTTTTTAAAAAAATTTCTTCAAATTACATCTCAATCACAGTCCCCTCCCTACTCCTCCCTCTGGTACCTCCCTCCCACCCTCTTCCCTCTCACCCCCCATCTTCCCCCCACCTTTTTTTCATGTTTAAGGTATATCTTTTCCCCCCTAACAGCTCCCCCTTTCAGACCAACAAATGGCGCTTTCTTTTATAACAACAAATACAGTACAAAACAACAAAAATAATTAGGCCACAGTTATGAAAATTATAAGGCTTAGCATACATTCCCAATGTCCAGTCCATACATATTTTGCCCCTGACTTTAACATTCAACTATGCATCCATATCCATGAGTTTAAAGATCTATATCCAACTCAGCTTCCATCCTAACTTGCATCTCCATTTTAAAAACATCTTCTTAGATCCAGAACACCCTCGTAATTCCTAAACATCTCAGAATTTAGCTATGAGACTGTAACTATCTAGTCTTCAACCACATCAGAGACCTGAGAGAGATAAATATATCTGATTATATAGGAAGTGCAGGGCGAACAGCTCCCAAAACTAAGAAATAACATACAAATGGCTGCCTGGACAGTTTCCAGTTTCTCTCCATATATTACAGCATCAATCTTAAGCCTTTTGGCCCAGTTTCTCTGACAGACATTAATTGTAACGCAGGAATTATGAAGGACTTGCCTACCCTGTCTTGTCAGAGCTAGGCTGTCGACTTACCTGCTTCCAAGTTTTGTCCTTTTTGGACAGCATTCTGTCTACAGTTGAAGTAAGGGATTTTTCTTGCCAAGAGACCGGCTTGTCATTAATTCAACCATCTCCAATTGGAGATTCTTTGATGCTCATCCTCTACTTGGAGTAGAATAGGAAGGAGCTGTCAGGAGCTGTCATGTCTCAATATCAAAAAAATCTTAACTTAAGAAATTTATTTGAATGCCATATTCTACAGATCTCTTGAGGATTTTGAAGACTACCTATCTAGCTCCTTATATTTGGATAAGCAAATGTTGCTGTCTCTTAGCAATTTGATTTCTGATTAACTTAGGAAATAACTGTGATAGACTGTCATAGTACCTAACAAAATGACAAGCTTTAATGACTATTAGTTTGCATTTCTTATTTATCCTAAACAGTTTATGACAGTTGCTAACAGAAGGCCAAAACTTCACATTATATTTTTAGACATTACCTAGGTATAATACCTTAAATAGAGTTAACCTTAATTTTGTATCAATATACAAAGATCAATACTGATGTAGCCAAATATAATCTTAGTTTTGTATCAATATACAAAGATCAATACCAATGTAGCCAAATATAATCTTAATTTTGTATCAATATACCAAGATACAAGCATATCTAATAATCTTTCCCTTTTTCTTTATTATTCCTATATTATGTCTATATCCCATTTTTTTCTCAAGTTTTTTCATCCCAACATAGGCGAGAAAGAAGGTTACAGGAAAGAAAAAGAGAGAAATCCCTGAGTCTAACCTCCAAAACCTGTTTAACAAGACCATTTAACAACTTGTAATCTCTCCCCCTAAATAACAAGTATCTATAACCCATCAAATGACTAATAGGGGGAAAAACCACCCATCCCGCCTTCTGGAGGTGGGATGTCACTCTCCCTGCTGATTGGGGACGTAATAAACCTGTTTGGGGCCCAAAGAAGAATAGAAAAATGGTTAAGCACGTTAATAGAATCATTTGTTGTTCAGTCCTTTTGTGCTCAGCTATTTAAACGTCCTAAGAAGTTCGTAGACAGAAGTTGAACTTCAGGGATTTACTGAAGTTCTGGTTGGAACAGTTTGTGGGGCTGAACAATCTTAGCAATTTTGTGTTGTGGTTGTAGATTTTTGAGGAAACAGCTATTGAGGAAGTTCGTAAGGCTGGATCATCTGGGCTACTTGTCTTCTTTGGTGTCTGATTTGTTTTCTTCTGAGGTTTCAGTTGTCCAGTTGTCCCTGGACTCCTTAGATGGATGCTTTTAATCTCCTGGAAAGATAAGAACAGAGCCCTGCCCTAATCCTAACTCTGGGACACTACTTTTTTTTTTTTTTTGGGCGGGTAATATTTTTCTTGGAGAAAATTGTTTTTTTTGACAATATAAAAAGTGTTATCTTTCAATTGAGATTAAAAAAGAAATTATTTTGATATTTTGGAACTAAACAAACCTTTAAGCGTATATATTTTGAAATCTCAAAGGACAATTTACTTTATCCTAAAAAAAAGCTTAAATCATTCCAAATCCTATGTGCCTGTGTCTGCATTCTAGGTTTTGGGATCAAAGGTATGTGCCTCCCAACTGATGGGATTAAAGATGTGCACCACCACCCTTGGATCTAAGTTTTTCTCTATTTGGAACTTGCTTTGTGTCAGGCTGGCCTTGAACTCAGAGATCTGCATGTTTCTGTCTCCAATGTGTTGGGATTAAGGATGTGTCCCTCTCAAGTGATGGGATTAAGGGTGTGCACCATCACTATGTTGTTCATTGTAACTCTAGAATTTACAAGACAACTAACTCTATAGTGATTCTTCTGTCTCTGCTGGAGTTAAACACATGGGCTAACACCACCCTTCTCCAATATTTTACCTTAGCTCCAAATTACTTCAAATTTTAGAGATTTGTAAAACCAGGTTGAACTGCAGTAACCCTTAATTTATTTACAGCATGTTAAACCTCGTAACTGTCTTTTGAATGACAAACAATGAAAATATCCTTTATATATAAGAAAAAAAACTTTTAAGCTGATATCAAGTGTGTGTGAGCTATGTGGCAACCTGAAGTCTAATATTCTAATCTGAGATTAAGACCATCTTTTCTTTCATGCCGGTAAGGCAAATATACCATTGGTAAATTATAATTTGAAAATTTTATATTTTATTTTTATTATATTTTTTAGGCTTACTTACCCTTTTTTTTAATAAAAAAATTTTGTTTTGTCAAGTTACTTCTAGAACATAGTTCCTTCCCTCTCTTCCTCCCTCCCTCCCTTCTCTCTTCCCTCCCTCCCTCATTACTCCTCTAGTTGGTATTCTCCTTCTCAGCTGAGAATTCTCCTCCTCACATATCATACTCTCTCAGTTCTTCAGTCATGTGAGGGTCAAGAGGGCATACTATCTAGGGTAACTAACCAGGTTCCACTAACCTGCAACAGATTCCATGACTCACTGCTGGGTGAAGTTTTTCCTAGGATAGGTTCCTATCTGTTTGGGTCTGTGGGTTGTAGGAAGGTTATCCTGTGATATATGGTTAATATCCACTTATAAGAGAGTACATATCATATTTATCTTTCTGGGACTGAGCTCACTTAGGATGAGCTTTTCTAGATCCACCCATTTGGTTTCAATTGCATGATTTCCTTATTTCTGATAGCTGTGTAGTATTCCATTGTATAAATGTACCACAGTTTTTTTTTAAATCTTTTTTATCCATTGTATAAATGTATCCACATTTTTTTATTCATCCTTCAGTTGAAGGACATCTGGGTTGTTTCCAGTTTCTGACTATTACAGATAGAGCTGCAATGAACATTGTTGAAGCTATGTCCTTGTGGTTTCATGTCAAATCTTTTGGATATATGCCCAGGAGGAGTATGGCTGGGTAGAACTATTACCAATTTTCTAAGATATCTCCAGGTTAATTTTGAAAGTGGTTGTACCAGTTTGCACTCTCACCAGCAACGGAGGAGTGTTCCTCTTTCTCCACACCCTCACCAGCATGTGGTATCTTTTGAGTTTTTGCTCTTTAGCCATTCTCACGGGTGTGAGATGGAATCTCAGAGTTGTTTTAAATTGCATTTCCCTGATGACCAAAGATGCTGAGCATTTTTTCAAGTGCCTCTCAGCCTTTAGAGATTCTTCTATTGTGAATTCTCGGTTTAGCTCTACACCCCATTTTTTGATGGGGTTATTTGCTTTTTTGGTGTTTAATTTCTTGAGTTCTTTATATATTTTGAATATTAGCCGTCTGTCGGATGTTGGGTTGGTGAAGTTCTTTTCCCAGTCTGTAGGCTGCCGATTTGTTCTAAGGACAGTGTCCTTTGTCTTACAGAAGCTTTTCAATTTCATAAGGTCATATTTATTGATTGTTTGTTTTAGCACCTGAGCTATTGGTATTCTGTTCAGGAAGTTGCTACCCATGCCAATGAGTTCCAGGCTTTCCCACCCTTTCTCTTCTATTAATTTTAGTGTGTCTGGATTTATGTTGAGGTCTTTGATCCACTTAGACATAAGTTTTATACAGGGTGAAAAGTATGGATCTATTTGCATTCTTCTACATGTTGACATCCAGTTAGACCAGCACCATTTATTGAAGATGCTTTCCTTTTTCCATTGTATGGTTTTGGCTTCTTTGTTGAAAATTAAGTAACCGTGGGTGTGTGGATTTATTTCTGGGTCTTGGATTCAATTTCATTGATCCACCAGTCTGTTTCTATGCCAAAACCATGCTGTTTTTATTACTATTGCTATGTAGAGATTCTTATTTCGCATCTATTCTGCTAGCCTGTGTCTTCATGTTGGGGAATTGAGTCCATTAATGTTGAGAGATATTAATGACCAGTGATTGTAACTTCATGCCATGTTGGTGGAAGTAGTGTGTGAGTGGGCTTCTCTTCTTTTGGTTTTGCTACAGGCTTGTTATTTGCTTCCTGTGCTTTCTTGTGTGTAGTTACACTCTTTGGATTGGATTTTTCCTCTAACATCTTCTGTAGAGCTTGATTTGTGCATAGATATTGTTTGAATTTAGCTTTGTCAAGGAATATCTTTTGTTTTCTCCATCCATGTTGACAGACAATTTTGCTGGGAGTAGTAGTCTGGCCTGGCATTTGTGGTTTTTTAGGGTCTGTAAGATGTCTCTCCAGGCCATTCTGGCATTTAGTGTCTCTGATGAAAAGTCAGTTGTGATTTTAATAGGTTTGCCATTATATGTTACTTGACCCTTTTCCCTAGCAGCTTTTAATATTTTTTCTTTGTTCTGTACATTTAGTGTTTTTATTATTATGTGGGGAGAGGATTTTCTTTTCTGGTCTAATCTATTTGGAGTTCTGTAAGCTTCTTATACAGTTATAGTTTTTAGATTTGGGAAATTGTCTTCAGTGATTTTATTGAAGATATTTTCTGGTCCATGGAGCTGGGAATCTTCTCTTTTTTTTCTATTCCTATTATTTTGAGATTTCGACTTTTCATAGTGTCCTTGATTTCCTGAAGGTTTTGTGTCAGGAGTTTTTTAGATTTTACATTTTCTTTGACAGATGTCTCAATTTCTTCAGTTTTATCCTCTGTGCCTGAGATTTTTTTCTTCCATCTCTTGTATTCTGTTGGTAATGCTTGTGTCTGTATTTCCTTTTCTTAAGGTTTTCCAATCCTATGGTTGTCTCAGCTTGTGTTTTCCTTATTGCTTTAACTTCCCTTTTCAGATCTTCCATTCCTTTAAGAGCTTTATTCATTTCCATCATCTCTTTTGCAGTATTTTGTTGTTGCTCTCTGAGATATTTGATTTCCTCGCTTAAGCCTTCTATTATTAATATAAGCATAGGATTATGGTCATTTTCCTTTGTTTCAATCATATTAGGATGTCCAGAGTTGTCTGTAGCATTATAGCTAGGTTTTAGAAACAACACATTGCTTTGTTTTTTTCTTTTTTGTTTTAACCATGTTCTTGTGCTGGCCTTTTGTCATCTGATTGACTCTGGTGTTGCCTGGTTGTTTCTGTTGTCAGTTGACCTTGGTTCTCAGGAAGACTCTCTGTTCTGGGGGCTGGGTGATCCTGAGATCCTGGTGTCCACCTCCAGATGGTCAGTAGGTTCCTGTAATAGACTGGCTCTTGGAGAGTGACTGCCACTCTCCTCAACTGGTTGTGACCCAATTGGACCAATATACAGGGGATTGGAGTGTGGAGGGGGTTAACCTATGAGGATTTGTGAGCTGGTGGCTGTCCTCAGAAAGGCAGGTAAAACTGTGGTTGGGCCTGTGTTCCCTCCTCCTTGACACAGTTGTTCTTGTTCAGCCACTAGACTGACCATTCAGGCAGGGAGCTCCACCCAAGACAAGTGCCTTGCCTGTTGCTGACTGCCTCAAATGCTCGGGTGCTAGGGTGCATGATCCGCCCTAATGTTTGTGGGGAACACATGGTCGCTGGCTCTGTTTGCAGTCAGTCTTGGCTCCTAATTGCTTTATTGCAACTGGGTTTGGTCTCTGCCACTCAGCTACAGTGCACACTGGGCCGCTATGTTAGGAATTGCGGAAAGAAAATCGTACTTACCTTTGCACTTGTGGTCCAGTTGTTTTTCCCAGTTGGGTGGACATGTCCGAGTGAAGGCTGGATCTCAGGCAGACAGGTGGAGCTGCTGATCTGTGGCTGGAGCCCTGGGCTAGATCTGCTCTGTTCACTGCTCCTCTCCAGACGGGTGACCGAGCTGGCTGTTCTCAGGGTGTTGTTTCCAGGAACTGCCTGAGCTGTTTCACATGGTGACCAGTCTCAGTGTTTGCTGCGGAAATTCACACACCATCTGTGTTTCACAGTCGGCTATGGGACCTCACATTCAATCCACAGGGACTAATCTCATTCACCTACTACTCAGATACAGTGCTCTACAGAAGGCACCATCTTGGATTCTCTGTGACTTTTTTTTTTTAATGGTTTTTCAAAACAGGGTTTCTCTGTGTAACAGAGCCCTGCCTGTCCTGTACTCACTGTGTAGACCAGTCTGGCATTGAATTCACATAGATCTGCCTGCCTCTGCCTCCCAAGTACTGGGATTAAAGGTGTGCACCACTGATTGTCTTTATAGCCTTTGGGTCGTGCTAGTTATTCATAGATATATAATAGGTTAATTTGAACCCCAGTCATCTCTTTGTGCTATGGAACCTCTAATTACTTCTGTGTTTCTCATACTGTCCAACTTCCTTATTCTTCCTTATTTCCCAGACTCTAGTAATCATGGTTTTATGTTCAGATTAACTTTTTGGCATTTATATTGGAGGGAACTTGCAGTATTTTTCTTTCTGTATTTGATTTATTTCACTTCATGTTATATATACCTCCCTGTTCCATCCATCGTTCTGTAAATGAAAGGACACTAGTTCTGAATAATATTTCATTCCCTAAGGAACATCTAAATTGATTCCACATTTAATTATCATGAATAGTACAGCAATAAATAAGAATATTTAACCATCTCTCTTTTTTGGTGCTCAGAAGCACAGTATGTTGGACTTTTGACAGTTTGGCTATAGTATTCCATAGTGTGGATCTTTAAGGCATGTCTTTTGGTCTTCTGATCCTGGGTGTCCACATCAAGCCATTTTCAGCTGTTATTTCATTCATTCAGTAACTTTTCTTGCTTTCCCCCCATTTCTTTGCCTTCAGATACTCTTGGATCCCCCCCCCTTCCCATTTTTATCATTTTCCTAGGGTCTTTATTCGCCTCTTCTTCTTGTTCTTGTTGATTTTTTCCCCTCTTGGTCTGACCAGGATATTTCACAAGATCTGTTTTTTTAAAGCAGATATTCTTTCTTATGCTGAATTTTTAAATTTTACTTATTATGGTCATCATTTCTACAATTTCTGTTTGGTTATTTTACAAGATTTCTTTGTGCTGAATCTGTCACTCAAGCCATGAATTTGTTTTTTTCTAATTTTGTTCAAGTTTTTGTATCTTGATTCTCTCTGGTTTTCCTGATACTCATTAAAAAAGCTTGTAGGCATTTCCTCAATATCATTTTTTTGTGGAATTTGTTGATAGTTTTTGTTTCCTTTGAAGGCATCTGTTACTTTGTCTTTTCATATTTTCTTTTATCTTACATAGATATTTTCACAGTTCGTAGATCACTTCTCCATTGTTTGCATAAGGCAGCTTCTATTGTAAATAGCTTTCTTCAAATTTTATGTATTGGGGTATTTGATTGGCTTTAGCATTAGTTGGGCACCATAATGTAATCTCTATAAAGCTTTATTGATTGTAACTAATGACTTAAATGCAGTATATATTGTAATAGGTTACACATACCCACTTATCTGGAGGGCCGTGTCCAGTGGTCACACAGTAATTGGTGTTGGGTGTCTCTTTGTAGCCACTCCAATAGTGGAAGTGCTCTTTGGAGTGTGCTGGATGTAGGCACTGTTGGAGGCAGCTCTGCCCTTATCAAGGTCCCTGGCAGCAGTTGGTCCAGGAGGGCTGGAACCCTGTGGCACATTATCCTCGGAACCAACGATGATGCTGATCCAAGTGCAGCTCACTGTAGGTGGGAGAGGTGATGGGAGCATGAGATACTTTTATCAGGAATAATGCTGAGGCCAGGGACTTGGCCACTTGGGACTGGTTACATTTGCCATCAGCAGTGTGGTGCCATGACTAGCTTCATTTTTTCTAGTCCAAGGAAATCTTCAGAAAACAGTTCTAATATGCTTTAACACATGCACAGATGGATGATCAAGATCCAAAGTTCTATGCCATATTTCTGGGATTTGGCATGAACAAATTTTAGATCCTTTATCATTAATTTCTTATCCAATATCAAATATATGTTCATGGTAAATTCATTAATTGTGTGATTGTAAACAAAATGCAACTAAATATGCTAACCTGTTAGACATTATAATTAGATATAAACCATTTTCAGGATTGGAAATGTCTTAGTAATAGTGTTTGAGTGTTAGCTGGTTTCAGTTATTCTTTCCGGGAATGTTTAAATGTCAGAAATGGTGAACCACAGAGGTTATTCTTATTTGTGGCAGTGAAACTGTCATTAGCAGACATACTGAGCTTATTTTCCTTTCCTGTGGGGTGGGAGGAGGTGATCATGAGTTGACTCTGAAATGATTAATGGACAAGCAGCAAAACCAGTCAAATGTAAATCTATTTTCCCTGGCTTGAGTGTTTCTGTTTTTATTGTCATTCCAGAAGCGCTGCTGATGTGAAAACATTGTGGACATCAGGTGTTGGGGCATATAGTGGGTTATGGGAGTCACCCTGACAGTGGGTCAGCGACTGCACAAACATTCCAGTACTCTATATGGGTCTGTCTACAGCACAGTAAAAACATGTCAGTGATGAGTACTGTCATAATCATTGCCAAGGCCCATGTGTTCCTAGATTCAATATCAACTTGTCAGGCTAACATTCTGTAGAATTAATGTTTCAGGAAAGAAAGAATAGGGTAAAAATTTAGTAACTGAATAAACGATTGGACTTTTTTAAATTAAAAATTTTATTTTATATGTATTGGTGTTTTGCTTGCATGTATGTTTTTGCACCTTGTACATGCCTGGCACCTGCAGAAAGTTTGATAAAGGACATCAGATCCCCTGGAACTGGAGTTAAAGATGGATGTGCTGGGAATCAAACCTGTGTCCTCTGGAAGAGCAGTCAGCGATCTTAACTGCTGAGCCATCTCTCAAGCCCTTAAACCATATTTTTTCTTTTTCTTTTTTTAAAAACTATGTGGTGCTGCAATTGTTGCTCACTTTGTGTATTGGCATGGTCTGTGAAGGAGGTCTTGACCTTGGGAAAGGTCATGTTACAGTAGGGTGAGAGATGGGAAGCAGTGTTCATATTGTGGTAAGTATGTGGGGCACATACAGAAAAAAAGGCTACTGGGGAGAGTGGGGGCAGGGTTAATGTAGCATGTTGTTTTCGGGTGATCCTCTGCGGTTGCTTTTAGCCTTATTTGAAGACTCCCATTCCCTCAAACATCTGATAAGTTAGGAAAAGCTAAAAACAAAGTTATTAACTGAGTGATGTCTCAAATTAATGAATAGTTTTGTGGTAGGTGCAGTTTTTTTCTTCAACAATAAATTAAAAACACAAAGCTTTATATTATCCATTTTCCTGCTGTTCAAATCTCTTTTTATTTATATTTGGCTTTTAAGGCTAGGGTTCCTAAAAATCAGACAGTTTGATAGTTACCTTTATTTTTGCTTTTTAGTCTGCTTTTCATTTACCTCTTTTATTTTTAAAGTCAATGGAAATTCTGTTTTCATTGTGTTGTCCCTCATGAAGTTCAGCAGTTTCATTCCAATTGTTGGGAGCATTGATTCCACAACTGTGCACTGGAGGATCTTTTGAGAGTTGTAAAGTCTAAGTTCACAACCCAGAGTGATGAAATTGAAGTCTCTGGTGGTGGGCTGCTGGCTTTGGTCATTTTTGACAGTCTCCATGTAATGCCAGTTTATAGTCAAACTTGAAATTCTTGGTTTAGAGTTTAGCTTGTGCTGGGAAGTGGAGCAAGACTCATTGTCCTTACCTTTTTATTTTATTTTTTTAACACCAACTCAAAGTGTGAATAGTTGTAAAGAAGTATTTGTGTAATACTAAAGTGGTGAAACTTAGCATCATGTAGACATATTTGCCAGTGTTTTGTTGCCATTCTGTGTTGTGGTTTGGGTGTGGCTGGTGACCGGCTGGCTTCTATTCTCATATTGTAGGTAGATTATGTGGTTTAAACGATTTTAGTGTAATAGTTAAGCTAGGTGACTCAACAGGCTTGGACTGACCACGCCCTCTTAAGATTTTAATCTTGCTCTTATACCTCTTGCATCTTTGCTGTTGGTCTGATTTTTCTGTAGGGCTTGAATGGATTGAAATTGGGATGCAACTTTATCCATTGACAAATGGTAGCTGTGTTCAGTGCGACAAAGTGGAAACAAAAAGGATTTCAATCTAAGATGTTCTAGGTTCTGGTCTTGCCTCAAGTCATGAGAGCTTCTAACCTAGAGAGGGGAATCACTTTCTTTCCCTGATTTTTAGTGTCATTACCTGTAAAAATGATGAATATTATTGGATGGTTGTGAAAATAAAAGTTAAATATTTCATGTAAGGTGTACTTTGTCAAACATAAAGCAGTTTAAAGGTTTAAAATGCTATCGGCGCCATCATCGTCATCTTCATTACCAAGTGCAAAGTGAAAAGGACAGACAGTACTTGTGTACTTGTGTGCACTGAGCAGCAGCGTTTCTGTCCTCATGCATGTATCACTGGGGCACACATGCTGTTTAGTCAGGTGAGCCACACGAGTGTTTGCATGCACACTTGAGTTTAGAGGAGGACTGGTACGGAGTGATGCCCTAGTTAATTTGTTGTCATCTGTTACACATTGGTTTCAGTTTTACCTATGGGCTTCTTTGAACAGATATTTGACTGGTTGGTTTTTAGCCAGATGTGAACCACATCTTTGTGCCAGTACAAATGATGGCAGCTTGTGTTGATAGATGTCTTTGTGTCTACTTGATTATGGTTTGAGAATGCTTAGTACTTTACTTAGCTTGACAGGATAGAATTAACTTGTTCCAAAGTCTATTTTCTCTGAGGGTCATCCTGACTCTAATTAGTTGTGGCTCCCTTGGTGTTAATATGAACTGGCCTCTTTTCCTTTACGGGATGTTCAGAGTGCACATTAGTAAAAGGGCTAGGGAGACTGCTCAGCGTTTCTGGTGGCTTTAGGGGCACATACCGAACACTCTTGAAACTGTATGCATTAGAGATGTGAGTTTGAAGAGATACTCTGAGACCTGCTTTGCCAACTCATAGGGGAGTTGTTCTAAAACTTTTTCTTGTCCCAGGATAAGAAATAAGATTGGATAAGTGTAGTGACTAGGACACTTGTTGAAAGAGAATGTCTTTCCTAGTGTTCTCCTGCTTGAGAAGAATCTTACACTTGAATACCATTTGAAGAGCGCTGGTGAGAACTTAGAATTGAAGGGAACACAGGATCCAAACAAGGGAGCTCCCTCAACCCTTTCTGGTATGCAGTTTACAGTTCTTTGTTATAAGGTGTTAGATGTGGTCTAATTTATTTAGGAAGGGAAAGCTTTCTCTCTCTCTTAATGTTTATTTATTACTTCAAGTTACATCTCCATCATAGTGCCCTCCTTCCACTCCTCCTGGTTCCACCCTCCCACTTTTTCCTCCCTCTCCCACCCATCCCACTCTTCTGATGTGGAGTGTCCTTACATATCAACTCATCTCAGTTCAACAGTCATATGGGGACTAAGAGCTTCCTCTTGCATTGGGTGCCTATATGGTAGCAACCCTTGGGCAAACTGTCCCATTAATAGGTAAGAAAGTCTATGTTCCTGATCCTTTTGGTGTGTTGGTTGTAGGATAGTTATCCTGTACTACATGGCTAAAATCCAATTATAAGTGAGTAGATGCTATGTGCATCTTTCTGAGTCTGGGTTAGCTCACTCAGGATGAGCTTCTCTAGCTAGTTCCATCCATTTGACTGCAAATTGCATGATTTCCTTGTTTCTGATAGCTGAGTAGTATTCCATTGTGTAAATGTACCACAATTTTTTTTATCCATTCGTCAGTTGAGGGACATCTGGGTTGTTTCCAGTTTCTAGCTCTTACAAATAAGGCTGCCGTGAACATGAATGAGGATATGTCCTTGTGGTTTTGTGAGGAATTATTTGGGTGGATACCCAGAAGTGGTATGGCTGGGTCTTGAGGTAGAGCTATTCCAAATTTTCGAAGATATCACCATACTGATAGGAAAGCTTTCTTAATTTGGTTTTATGTCTCAGAACTCTGGGATTGGAATTCTACTTGTAGAATTTTATGTTAATCAAGAGGGTTTTTTTTTTTTTTTCCGAGGTTCTCTATGTAACAGTACTGATTGTCCTGGAATTCACTTTGTGGACCAGGCTGGCCTTGAACTCACACAGAGATACGTCTCCCAAGTGCTGGAATTAAAGGTGTGTGATGCCATGACTGCTAAGGAAGGTTGTTCAACTCTTCTATGTTCAGGAGTACCTGTATCTGTGTTTTTATGGATGTAGCTATTTATCACAGTAAGATTTGTGATAATAAGACATTTGCAATGAATTAGAGATAGGGAATTTAAGTCATTGTATGAAGTGGTACAATACCACAATACATTCATAGCTTTTATCATGCAATAGTGTTCCTAAATTACTACAAATGAAAATAAAAGACATGCTTCAGATAATTTCTGATGGAGCTGGAAAGATGACTCAGTGGTTAAGAGTACTAACTGATCTTCCAGAGGTCCTGAGTTCAACTCCCAGCAAGCACATGGTGGCTCATAACCATCTCCAATGTGATATGATGCCCTCTTCTGGCTGCAGGTGTGCATGCAGATAGAGCACTGATATACATTAAATAAATAAATCTTTAAAAAAAGATAATTTCTGATGAATGAAGTTTTCCTTTGTGAGTTATTGTGTCTTTCAAGTTCCCTTGATTAAATATTTATGACTTTTGGAATTTGGAAGAAAAATAAAGCTTAAGAAAACAACGTAACTCTACCCTGCCCCCCCCCCCCCCCCCGGTAAAATCAAGATAGGCACCTAGATAACTTTTAAAGATCTCATATGGGAGAATGTCTATACATTTCATCTCTCAGCTGATGTCATTCTGTGAAGTCTGGGCGATGGACTATCTTAGAAAACCAAGTTGGCCTACTTCAAGACAGAGAAAAAAAAGCCTTTAGCTTTAAAAAAATATGCGAGTTATTTGTGGCAGTATACATGATGATAGGACAAAAAGAAACTTAGAAGGCGTGGATTGTCCTAAGAAAGTTTAAAAATAATAAGAGTCTGTTTTGTATGGTAGTAATGTGGTGGCATTTTTTTTATCATTTATTTATTAATTCAAGTTACATCTTGGTCACAGCTCCTTTCTTTCTCCCCTCCCAGTTCCACCCTCCCAACCTCTACTCCCGCTCCCATCTATCCTTCTCCTCCACTGTGTGGGGGGGCCCACATATCAGCCATCTTCAGTTCATCAGTCACATAAGGGCTAAGAGCTTCCGCTTGCTCTGGGGCTGGACATGGCAGTTCAGTTAAGGTAAAGTGTTCCACAAAAGGTAACAAAGTCCATCACTGAGACTGCCTCCCACACTTGGTAAGGGATCTGTATAATGACATAGTTCGCCATCATCTACATTTGTATAGCGGGGACCAGGACCAGTCTAAGCTTTTTTCTTTTTTCTTTTTTCTTTCTTCTTTTTTTTTTTTTTGTTAGTGTTTCAGTCTAGGGCCCTAGAATGGTTGGTTCTGTTGATCTTCATGTGTTGATCCCTCCTGATCTCTCTATTCCTCCTCCCTCTCTTATATAGGACTCCCAGAGCTCTACCTAATGTTTGACTGTGTGTCTCAGCCATTTCTTTGTTCTGTTGCTGGGTAGAATTTCTCATAGGATAGTTATGCTAGGTTTCCTGTTCCTGGGTCTGTGGGTTGTGGGATATTGTCCTGTATTATATGTCTAGAATCCACTTATAAGTGAATAGATGCCATGTGCATCTTTCTGGGTCTGGGTTATCTCTCAGGATGAGATTTTCTAGTTCCATCCATTTGGTTGCAAATTGCATAATTTCCTTGTTTCTGATAGCTGAGTAGTATTCCATTGTGGAAATGTAATATGGTGAAATCTTTGATGAAACTGCAATTCTCATTGATCCCTTTCGAATTTTGTTTTCTGAGATAGATTTGAAGAGAGTCTAAAGAAGAAATTAACAGATGGCTTTTTATTTGCTAATACTTTATCTTACAGGCCCTCCTTCCTTCATTCACTTATCAGTAACCTCTTGTCATTTGCTTTATTCTGTAAATTTCATTATCTCTCAGGCAGTCTATTGCATTAAGCCCTGAGTACCCAATATCACCTCATTTACTTGAGGTGTGCTTGACCTAAGCCCTTCTTCTCTCTTTGTTAATGCACCAACAAGCACTGATATCTCTCTGGAGCATTATCATTTGTCTGTTAGCTCAACTAATAACAGCCCTTCATTTGAGCTGATGAAGGTTTATTAAATAAAAACATGCAATAACCCTGGCCATAATGAAAGGAGAATGGAGCTAGACAGCATCCTGTTTGTAATGATGAGATTATGCTGAGTCTGCATTGTAGGTATTGGGCTCCCTGAGGGAGATGGGGCCTGGAATAGGTCAGATCAATGGTATGTTATCAGATGGGTTTAAGAATGGGCAGTTTTGATTGTCTGACCTGATCACTGTTGATTAGCATACAGGCTGAGGAGTTAGGAGGAAAAGAATGTTCTTGCTCCAGGCACTTGGCCTTGCTCTGTGGTGCAGTTATCTTGAGATGTCTGCCTTAAGTAGCCAACTAACAGTATCTGGGAGACCTTTAGACAAGGCAGTGTAGAACCACAGAGAATCAAAGTCGGCTTTCTCCAGGGAAGCTAGCATCAGAGATTGCTTTTCCTATAGATCCCTAAACGTCTTCCAAACTTCATTATTGCTCTGAGCCTTGAGTGGACTCCTTTTATTTTCTTTTAAGTACCCCACACTGCTACCTAACATTTTCTTCATGGAGTACTCTAGCTCTTGTAACCACTGAGTGTCATGGTATAGACAAAAGTTAAGTGAGTGACATCACTGAGTTTACATCAGCAATGGAGATTCTTGTGGACATGGATTTACTTTTTGCATTTCATACCTTTTACTTATGGTGTTACATTCTATTAGTAAAAATGTGCCTAATTCATATGATGTAGTTAAATATACAGAATTATGGGAAGTAGTGTGTGTGTGTGTGTGTGTGTGTGTGTGTGTGTGTGTGTGTTTGTGTCTGTGTTTAGCAAAGTGGGAATTCATTAAGGAAAGATCTTAGTACAGATTTTAGGAAGAGGATATTCTTTAGACTTTTGTAAAGGACAAAGTGTTTTACAATACTGCTGTGATGTTCCAGATACGGCAAAGCTTTCAGACTTGTTCCTAAAACTGTTAGATTTATCAGCCCTCCATTTTTCCTCTATACTGTTAGTCCTGTGTAAATGACTTAATTGTGGGAGAAGCCTTTTTATTTTTATTTTATAAAAAATAGTTAGTCCTGGAAAGGACTCATATTTCCTGAAACTTCTTCCCCATTGTGAATGAGCCAGTCACCTCAGATTGTGAAGTCTAGGTCACACCAGTCATCTCTTAGGGATACATAGCCACCACTTAGGGATAATAGATGGATAGCCCTTGGTGCGCTTGCTAGACTGGCTTGGGTTCTGGTAGCCTCTTTTTGGAAAACAATTGCTTTGCCATGTTATTTTTGCTTTACTTGCATGTTTATTTGTGGGACAGCAAGATTATTCTTTGTTTCTACCAACCGTGAGTCTGACATTTTTTCACAGACTGAAACAAGCTAACTAGCTACCATTTGATCATTAGGACCCACAAAAGCAGCATCACCCGAAACCGTTTTCTTTAAAGTTTCATGCAGTTGCTTTTCCTAGTTTCTGTCTGATAAATATTTAAAAAATTTCAAATTAACTGCATCAAAGTAGAAACATTTGGTAATAGAAGGATGTGGGATTCTTGTCTCATGCTTGCTTAGAGCTCTGAATCAGGGCGTCTTCACAGGGAGGTGTGAGGTCAGTGACTCTGGGAGTCTGCATCTCCCAAACCCTTCAGGTAGACATTTGGGAGAAAGGTCCATCTAAGAGTGAGATCGAAGCCTCCTGCTTCTCTTCTTTCTTGACTTGTATTTTAATTTCTTTGGAAATAGTTGCTAACATCAATTGAGAAACAAAATGTTGGGAGAAACAAATGGTCATGACATTTCTTTGTTACTGGTACCTGAAGAGAACAGCACCCAAGAGAGGTCTCAATAAGTTCAGTGAAGTCTTTATTACCCCCCAACCAGACTGTCCCAAGCAGATTAGCAGGAAGCAGCCTCAACCTCCAGTTTGTTAGAGTTTTTAAGGGCAAAAACAATAGTTGTAACATGTATAAGAAAACAGCTCTGGACATCTGTAGCAAGCAAGCCTTGTTTACAGAAGCAGAGAGATAGAAGTTAAATGATCAGGCTGTTAACCATTAGCTCAGGGTCACACTGAATAGGAATTTAGGGCTGGTCCAGATTTTTACTCTAGCATTTAAAGTATTCTTAGGAATATTTTCATGAGATGGTATAACTATAGTTTAGAAGCCCACTACATTCTCATTATAATCGTCTTCATTTATTGTAGGCATCGATGTCACTACCAGGCAAAAGCTTTTAAACTTTTAGTTTGGGAATTGTATATTTGGCCTGTGTTTGTATGTGGTACAGAAATGCTTTTTTAAAATTCTTATTCTTTTTTAAACATGGGTAGTATTCTATATAGAATGAAATGCTATCCTGTTCAATGTCATTTTTAAAACATTTTGAAAATGTTGCTTATCTTCATAATCTTAAAGAAATATGGTTTTTATTCTAAACCTGTTTGTGATTTTTATGACCAGTTTCTAACCATGTTGACTAGAATACTAACATTATGTTAGTTAGAGGTAAAGGTCCCATTAGGGTAGCTGCACATAACAACTCATAGTGGTTATGAAACCATGTACAAGCTCTTTCCAAGCCTACACTAGACCAGATCCCAGCAGGAAACATGTGTGGGGCATGAAGTTCCACCTCTAGTGGAAGAGCTACTAGCTGCTAGGAGAGGATGTCAGTTTTCTCTAAGAGTGTAGCCCTCATACATTGACCATGCTCCAGTGGTAGGCCACACATCTGAGAGTATTTGAGCTGCACAAGTTGCCCTTGATGATAGGGAGGAGATGGAAAGGATACCGTACTGGGTGGGAAGGGAAGGTGAGTGTATTTCAGATGAGTTCAGAGATGGAAGGTGAACATGATAAAAAAAGTTGTACAAAATTCTCCAAAAAGTATTTAAAAAGTTCCCTATTAGTAGTATCTTTTTTCTTTTCTACAAAGTTTATTTAATAGATACGTATGTAAGAAAAATTGTAATTTTTTTGCTGATTCTTTTCATTATGTAATAATCAAACACTTTAAGGAATGATATGTGTTGGAGAATTCTAGGAGCTTATTTAAGACTATCTGATATATGAATAGACAAGATTTTAATTACAAGATCAAGTTCTGTGAAGAGATGTTTAGGTATTTTCTAATTATCTACATTTTGAATAGTTTCTAGTTCGTATTTTCATCTAGTTTAATAATTTTAATATGTATTTGTGACATTATTCAGTGTTGACTGCCATATTCATGAACCTGATTTTGATAGTTCTAGCTTCCCAAAGCCAATTTGTTGTTGTATCTCTAATCCAGAAGTATCTAAAATTCCTGTTACTGCTTCATTGGTATGTTATTTGATAAGTGATCTGAGTCAGCCACTCCCCCAGAAGCCTATGTCCTGAAGACTACCAACCTGTGGCACATACTTGGTGGTAGAAATTTCAGGAGGTGGGACTTGGTGGAAATACATTAGATCTTTTTTTTTTTTTTTTTTTTTTTTTACATTTTTTCTTTTTTTTTATAAATACTTTATTTTTTTTTTCTTCAAGTTACATCTCAGTCACAAACCCCTCCCTATTCCCCCTTCCTATCCTGCCCTTCCTCCCTCTTCCCCCCAGAAGTTTCCCCTTTCAGTCCAACAGAAATACATTAGATCTTGGATGAGATGTCCTAGAAGGGAGTATTGTATTCTTGCTTTGTAGGGCAAACAGATGTCCCCTTTTGCATGGTGTTGCCACAAGCTCAGAGCAAGTCCTCCAGGACTGAAACCTCTGAAACCATGAGCCAAAACAAAAGTTTCCGCCTTGGAAGTTGCTTATTGCAGGCGTTTCATCCCTGTGATGGGAAAACTGACTGATTTACCCAATGAGCTAATTTATAAATTGGCCATTTTTTTATGTATTAAAAAGCTTGCTTGACTTCTATAATTTTAACTTTGTAAGTAGACTTGAAAGCCTCCAGAATAAAACTAATGTGTGTTCTTATAGACATAAGAGGCTGTCTTAGTAACTGTTACTGCTGTGATGAAACACCATCACCAAAGCTACTTATAAAAGAAAGCACTCAATTGGGGGCTTGCATGCAGTTTCAGAGGGTGAGTTCATGATTATCATGACAGGGAGCATAATGATAGGCAGGCATGCATTGTGTTGGAGTAGTAGCTCAGAGCTCACATTTGATAAGTTGCAGGCAAAGAGAGAAAGGCTGAGCCTAGTGTGGGGTTTTGAAACCTTAAAGTCTACCCCTAGTGACACCTCCTCCAACAAGGCCACACTTACTAATCCTTCCCAACAGTTCCAAGCAAACATATGAGGTTATGGGGCCATTCTCATTCAAACTACCACATTTCACTCCCTGGCTCCCATAGACTTGCAGTCATATCATAATGCAAAATATATTCAGTTAAACTTCAAAAGTCTCCATAGTCTTTCAGTTTCAGTACTGTTTCAAAAGTTCAAAGTCCAAAGTTTCTTCTGAGGCTCAAGGCAATCTTATAAGGGGTTACTGTAACCCCTATAAAAATAAAAGAGCGACTTACATACTTCAAACATACAATGGCACACTATACACATTACTATTCCAAAAAGGGAGGAAGGGAACATAGAGAGGAAATACTGCACCAAAGCAAGACTGAAATCCAGCAGGACAAACTCTAAATTCTTGTAGTGTTTTCCCAACCTTTCACTCCTTTCAGCTTCATAGATTACAACACATCCTTTTCTCTTGGGCTGGTTCCACTTCCTGTGTGCGGTTCTCCTTGACAGCTATCTTACAGCTCTGGCACTTCTAACATCATGGAATCCCCAATGCAGTCTAGGTTTCACCTTCACAGCTTCAATTAATAGTCTCTCTGGACCTCCAGCCATCAACTCCCTTGTCACAGGTCTGGCCTAAGTGCCTTCCTTCAGGGAGGAAGATTACACAACCTATTTCCTATGTCCTTCTTGACTGTAAATCCAGAACTACCTGCCGATTTCTTCTGCTTGCTGGGGCTGGAGCCTGGGACCCTTCTTGAACATTTGCATAAGCTTTCCTTGTTGTGTGGCCTAGGAAATCCTCAGACTTTTTTCTTTTATAGGGTTCAGGATTATCTAGGTCTGGTCTTGCCCTGAGATTACCACTCTCTTTATTTCATTGAGCATCAGTTTTCTCTAAACTTCTTGTCTCCTTCAGCACAGTATTTGGCTCCAATGTTACATTTCCTGATGTTTCTTTTCTCCTCAAACTGTACATTTTGCATTTCTCTTTGTCCTGCCTGCTCCTTTTCATTGTGTATTTGTGTAAGAGTGATCACTAATACCCATGTGAGACAGTCAGTACTAGGTTGTCTTGAAATCTCCTCTGCCAAAGCCATTCATCTAAAACTCTTATATTTAACTTCCCTCAGATTTTTGGGACAAGGGCAAAAAGCAGCCATATTCTTTGCCAAAATATCACAAGAATAGTCTCTAATATTATTCTCCTCTGAAATCTCTTGAACTGGGCCTCCATAGTCTACATTGCTCTCAGCACTAGTCTTTCATGTTCCTGCTAGAGTGGCCATTTAAGCCCACATACAGCTTTCATCTATTTTCCTAATCCAAAGTCTTCAATTCTTCCGTATTTCAACAAACAGCAGCATGGTCAGGCCTGCCAAAGCAGTACCCCAGAATACCAGGGAGCATGGCAGCAGGAAGGCAGGCATGGCACTACAGAAGTAGCTGACAGCGCACATTTGATCCAGAAATTGCAGGTAGAGAGAGAAAGTGAGATTGAGCCTGGCATGGGCTTTTGAAGCCTCAAACCCCACCACCAGTGCCACACCTCCTCCAACAGGGTCAAACTTACTAATTCTTCCTAAGCAGTTCAACCAATTGGAGACTAAGCATTGAAACATACAAACCTATGGGGCCATTCTCATTCAACTCACCACAGAAACTATTCTCTACTTTCTTTTATGTTGACATTTTTAAAGTTCGAAGCTCTAGGACTATCCTTGATCTTGTGTGTATGTGTGTGTATATGCATGTGTATAAAAATTATATTTTGTTTCAAGGAAACATAGTCAGAAGACTGCTTGCTTAACTGACTGCAGTGGTGTGTTTAAGAACACTTGCTCAAGTGCTGAATTGAATCACCATATAAACCTTTCCTAGTTTTCTCTATCCTTAGAATAAGTAGGTACTGTTAAAAATAATTTCTGTGAATACTATTTGACAGGCATAGTATTGTTTTACCTATAGTTTAAAAATTGTTTTGATTGAGTGGCTTTGGATGCTGTCATTGCTATGTAATTTTGTATTTGGGATATGAATTAAATCCCTTCATGTGAATTCCTTCAAACAAGTCAAGTGTAGCTGTGCAGTGGGTAGTTTTTAAGCTTAAATATTTTGGCTGGATTTAGTTACCCTAAGGAATAAGGATACATGATGGGCCAGTGGTTTACCAAATTATTTTTTATTTTCTATATCTAAATGTCACTGAAGGTTAATGCCTCCTCTTTTCTTCACTAGAGACTTGAGTTAAAAATCCATTTTAGGGCATGAGTATAAATGAATTTGTTGTTGTTTTTCCTCCTTGGGGACACATTGGTCATTTTACGAGTCTGCCTTTCCATTTGGAATTACTGGCAGCTTGCACAGGGCCCAGGGGCTGTCATAGCAGGGGCAGTTGCACGTCAGTGTGAAAATAGATGGGCAGGCTTAGAGCTGGCCCAGGGCTTATCAGTCTTCCATTCCTTGATTTTTTTCTTGTTTTAACTTAAGGAAAGTTATTTGCTGCTGACAGTTGATTATAGCACATCACAAAACAAGTGATGTGTGTATGGTGAGCCACTGTACTTTATTATTATTTTTAAGTCATTTTGGCCTGATTTGTATTTGAGTCACAGAGGATTGTGTATTCATTGTCTGCAAACTCCCAGATGACTCAATAGGCCAGTGTAGATCTATGATTAATGTTTTTGATTGCCAATACATTTTATGAATTTTTTTAAGGTAAGGTTTCTCTGTGTAGCCTTGGCTGTCTTGGAACTTTCTGTAGAACAGGCCGGCCTCCAATTCAGAGATCTGCCTGCCTCTGTCTCCCAAGTGCTGGGATTAAAGGTGTGCACCATCACTCATCTCATTTCATGACTTTTATGAACTATTGCTTATATATGAATGATTTAGTTTTTATGGTCATATTTATATCTATAATCTGGTTTAATACTAACACCTTGTTGTAAATAGTGTTATTATTTCCTTTAACTACATCTGTCTGAAATATTTAGAGGCATAACCTAAGCTGGGAATAGCCGGAGACCTTAGTTCCTCAGGGAGTTCTTGTGCTTTTCTCTTCAGGATTGCTTGCAAGATACCCTTTTCCCACGTTTCTCATTTTTCTCTTTCCCTTTGTAGTCTTCAAGTTCCCCTCATCACCTTTTCCCCAACTTGTAAGTAATTTCCTTCACTCTTTTCCTTTCAAAAATATAAAAGATCATTATCATGTAGAAAAGTAATTGTACTTACACAAAGAAATGAGGTCACACAAATGTGTACCCTCCCACCTTGTAGTTATCACTTTGATTTTCAAAATCAGTTACTTTTGATTCCCTTGTCTTTCAGCTTCTCTGTCTATTGTAGACATTCTGTATGACTTGATTTATTCAGTCCTTTTTGTCTTTAAAGACTCTTAAACCATGTTAAGAGCATGTCCTTTGTACTGTATCTTTAGTTCTCCCCCCTGTTTAATCAGATTGGATCAAACTATCAAGAGGTCACAATTGCTACTTTCCACTCTAGTATGCATGCAAAAGTGCATTCACCTCCATATGCATGTGAATATGAGAAAAATGAGAAAGACAGTTTGGTTCTTTGTAGATACATGTATGACCTTAGCCAACAGAGCTCTGTTTGGCTCATGGTCATCATGAGAATAAGCTATTAAAATGTTCATACAGAATACCTTGATTTAGTTTTAGTTTTAAAGAGTAACTTTTATTGAAAGATGATTCAAACCAATGTGGTGGTTCAGTGCTAGGAAGCTTGAGGTAAGAGAAGTGTAAGTGAATCTACCTAGGGCCACAAAGTGAGACTCTTGTCTTTAAACAAACAACCCAAACAAACAAACAAACAAAAAACCAAACCCCTGAAAAGAAGTTGATTTCAGCCATCAGCATTGAGATTCTAGGGAAATATGAATTGATATAGTTACTTTACACGTGTCTTTGTGGGAGTAAATAGTACTTATAGCTTTGCTGTGGTGGCTTATATGCCTTTATGTGTTCTTTTGTCACAATTTTCTTTTGTTTTTTTTTTTTTCCTTGTTCTGTTTATCTTAGCAAATCCCAAAAGGCCAGACTAGGTTAATCCACATGATATTCTGCAGTCTGATATTGCATACCCAGTTCCCATGAACTCCCTGTAGATAAATCTTAAAAGCCACTCTTTCTTTTTTATGGTACTACCAGAGTCTTTAGTTGTACTTACATGGCTTTTCCCTTTCAGGTGTCAGCAGTGGAGTCTCTGGAGGGCCCACTTCTCCAGGTGGAAGGACTCAGTGACCTCAGGCTGGAACTTCATAGCAAGAAGATGAATCTGCATTTGGTTCTCATAGAGGAACTGCACCGGCATTTGTATATCAAATCCACTAGCCGGGTTATGCAACGTAACAAGGAAAAAGGGAAGATGAGGTTGGTTAAGGAGCTCCTCTACTAGTGTCTTTTGGCAGTAACATTATTTGAAGAAACGTTCTTTGTATTTCAGAATATTGTGATTTATTTTTCTTTTTAAAAATTTTTAAATGTTTATTTATTACTTCAAGTTACATCTGCCTCACAGTGCCCTCTTTCCACCCCTCCTAGTCCCACCCTCCCACCATCTACCCCTCTCCCTTCTATCCTACTCCTCCGGAGTGGGGAGTCCCTACATATCATTCTGCTCCTCGTGGGAGTGTTTGCTTCTTTTCTAGCTCTTCCATTTCTGCTGTTAAGTTGCTCATATGGACTGTCACATTTTCTTTTTGAAGGCACTCAGTGCTATGAACTTTCCTCGGAGCACTGCTTTCATTGTATCCCATAGGTTT
This sequence comes from Lophiomys imhausi, assembly GCA_907164525.1. Lineage (NCBI taxonomy): Eukaryota > Metazoa > Chordata > Mammalia > Rodentia > Muridae > Lophiomys > Lophiomys imhausi. The sequence goes on from CAJQZJ010032516.1 coordinate 3,887,205, forward strand.
GGGTATGCTGTTCCTTCGTTTTTTTTGGATTTTAAGAAGTCTTTGATTTCCTTCTTTATTTTTTCTCTGACCCAGTGGTCACTGAGTACAGAGTTGTTCAGTTTTCATGAATGTATACGCTTTTTTGTTTTTTTCTATTGTTGCTGAAGTCCAGTTTTAATCCATGCTGGTCTGATAAGATACAAGGGGTTATTTCAATTTTCTTGTATCTATCGAGGCTTGCTTTGTGTTCTACTATATGGTCACTTTTGGAGAAGGTTCTGTGAGGTGCTGATAAAAAAGTGTATTCTTTTGTGTTTGGGTGAAACATTCTGTAGCTATCTGTTAGGTCCATTTGCTTCATGACCTGTGTTAGTATCATTATTTCTCTGTTTGGTTTCTGTCGCGATGATCTGTCCATTGTTGTGAGTCTGGATTCCACACTATTAATTTGTAGGAATCGATGTGTGGTTTAATCTTTAGAAGAGTTTCTTTTACAAATGTGATTGCCCTTGTATTTGGGCACAGGTATTCAGTATTGGGATGTCATGTTGATGAATTTTTCCTTTAACGAGTATGTAGTGTCCTTCCCTAATTTTTTTGATTAACTTCAGTTGAAAGTGTACTTTATTTGATACTAGGAAGGCTACTTCAGCTTGCTTCCTGGGTCCATTTGCTTGGAAAACTTTTTCCCAGGTATTTACTCTGAAGTGGAGTCTATCTTTGTTAGTGAGATGCGTTTCTTGTATACTGCAAAATGATACTGCAAAATGATAGGTTTTGTTTACTGATCCATTCTGTAAATCTGTGTCTTTTTATTGGGGAGTTAATTCTTATTGATGTTGAGGGATATTAATGACCAAAGGTTGTTGTTTCCTGTTATTTTGATGTAGGTGGTGGTTGTGTGTTTCTTTTGGTTTAGCTGCAGTGGAGTTTTTTGCTTCCTCTGTTTTCTTGGATGTAGTTATCTTCTCTGCGTTGGAATTTCCCTTCTATGATCTTCTATAGAGCTGGATTTGTGGGTAGATACTGTTTAAATTTCATTTTGTCATGGAATATCTTGTTTTCTCTATCTATGGACTCAGTGGATTTCTGAGCAGCCTTCCAACCAGAGCACTGGCCTTTCAGCCTGCTCGGATCTCACTGTTCCTTGGCTGTGCTGGTCCAGGTTTGGGTGCCGTAGCTGTCCTGTGGAAACTGGGAGCTCAGAAAGCCAGGAGGAACCTCTATCTGGTGATTGGAGCTGCCCACCAAGGCCTGGGACACTGCATGGGTGCCTGAGGCATAGCCCCTGATTTACTTTTCTTATCCTGTTATGTACAGTCTCTGAACTCACAGATGGTTTTATATGGCAGATATGCCATATTCAGAGAGACTAATATCAAAGTTTGTTCTTTCATTGTATATTTATTCTGGGTCCATTTATAATGATAGGTAAGAGGCATCTCCTGTGGGCCTGTTACTTATGGATCAGACATTCTTGTGCTCTCAGCCTTCAGTTGACCAGTGAAATCATCAATGGTAAAAATACTGCGCTATATAACTGAAGCTTTAAGATTTAGTGAGTCTCCTCAGTTTTTACAGATTTGTTCTGAAATAGCTCAGGGGAGGTTTAAGGAAGAAACTCTGCTTTGATTCCTTAACTGGTTGTAGTACAGCCCTGTGTTTAGCTGTTTCAGTGGCCCAGAAAAGCCATTAAGTCATGCAGACATGGAGTGGAGTAAGGCTAGACCTTGAGATAGTAGATGATTGCATTTATATGGCTGTTGCATGTAAGGGGTGTCCTTCATTCCTAGAGAGAAATTTTAGATCTTTTCAGAAGGTCTTTCAAACACTATCTGCTGAAATACACATTTGTGCCTTTTTACCCAACTATATACCAGGAGAGCATTGGAAGTAGTTCATGCTTAGGTTGAAGTTTTTCAAGTCCTGTGCTATTTGAACAACAACAAAGATGTCTTTATGTGTGATGCTTCAGTGTAGCCAGAGACTCAGACATCTAAAGAGAAATTTCTACTTCTCTTTAGCAGATAGGTAATAGACAAACTACTAGGTCCATATATTGAGCTAGTGAGTTTGTACTCTAGAATTACTTCAAAACTAGATGTGAATGAGTAACTGTCAGTTACCTTTTCAGTAGTGTATTCTACTTGGTACAGTGTAAGCAAGAGAGCTCCCTTACAGTGTCTGGTGTTGGGTAAATAATAAAACAGAATCATTATGAATCTCTTATAAACTGTGAAAAAATGAGCATTGCTTTGCTATCTCAGGAAGAGTATTTAAATAAAGAAATAAGAAATTTGGAGACTTCAGGTTGAGATTTCCCAATAGATGTGGGAGACATGCACAATAGATTGTGTTATGCTGTTAATTTTGATTGTCATTTTGATTAGATTAACCAATGAATAGAGCACTAGGGGGATATACCTTGAATATATCTGTGAGAGCATTTCCCTAGAGGATAAATGTCATGGGAAGACATGTCATGGTAGCACCATCCTATGGACCGAGATTAAGATTAGAGTCTGAATAAAAATGGAAATGGAGAAAGACACTGGAGATTATGCCTAATTGAGATATGAAGCCACAACTTTTCCATTAGTGAGCCATCTGCAACCTTGCTTTTCTACTTTTTCCTGTGTATCTCTGAATAAGCCATGAGGTACAACACTCTGCTTCTCCTTTTTTTTTGGGGGGGGGTCTGGTTTTTGGACCAGTAATGAATGTACAAAGCAACTTTCCCTTCCCCTCCTTTAAGTGGGATACCTGCATTTACCATTCTTTGTTTGGGGCTTTTGCTTTTGCCGGTCATTAGGATAAATGACACAGTCAGAGTCTTGAAACATATTTGTACTGGGTATGTTCTGTCTTTCCTCTGCCTTTTCCTTTGCTGTACTTGCTTCCTCTAGGATGAGGAGGACAGATTCAAGGAACCCAAGATCTACCCAGACAGGCTCGGAGAGTCACCAAAATATTTGCTTATGGATGAACATTTCTGAGCTTTATGGTTATATGCAGAAAACATGCAACAACTTCTGTGAAAAAATGTGCTGTGTGAACAGAATAGAGACTTTAAACAGGACAAAAGCATGAGTGAAATGTCAGAAAACCAAAAAGTAAATAAAGGAATTTAAGGTTTTATTTAAAACATTAGTGAAAAGAATTAAATGAGTGTGAGTGTGTGCCCTGAGGTCAGAGGAAAACTCAAGGAAGTGGGTTCTCTGTTTCTACATGTGGGTCCCAGAGGTTTAACTTACTGCTTCAGGCTTGGCAGCACATGCTTTTATCTGCTGACCAACCTTGTTATCCCAAAACATTGTTTACCACGCAGTGGGTGCTACTTTATTTTGGTAGTCTAAACCAGTGACTTCTCAGAGGTTCAGAAATTGTCATTAGGATGCACAGAAAGACATTCCTATTTTTCCCTTATAGTTTAAAATTAGCTTATAAAATACTAAGAGTTTTATAAAATAAAGTAAAATAAAATAGTTTTATAATTTTTCATACATCCTTCATTTTTGTTAACTCTCCCTTCCACTCCTCATCCCCTCTATCCCTTACTTCTTGCTCCACTTAAACATTTCCATTCTAGTACACCATCTCTGCTTTGATATCACATATGAAGAACTGAAATTTTTGAATGGGCTGCAAACTGGTTGGCTACATAGTGAATTCTAAGCCATCTGAAGAGCCAAAACACTATCTAAAAACACAAAACAAAACAAGCAATGGCAACAAAGTTGTAGCTAGGAAGATGGCTTAATGGCTGAGAACACTAGTTATAAGAATAAGAGGACCCACGCTCCTATCTCCAGCATCCATATAAAAACCTGGCTTAGGTGTGTATTTATGTAGCTGCATCATTTGGGACAGAGACAAACACCAGGAGCTTGCTAGCCAGTCAGCCTGGCCACAGAAGTGATATTTCTGTTCAGTGAGAGATCCTATTTCAAAAAAGAGAAAGTGCAACTGAGGAAGGCATTTAACCTCAACTGCTGGCTCCACGTGCCTCTGTGCACATCTTCGCATACAAGGGTGTGTACCTTGCACGTGTACGTGTACGTAGAATAAAATGAAATAAATAAAAGAAAGATCTCTCTGGTAAGGAGGACAAATAAGAAAAGGAGGGGAAGAGAGATGGGGAGAAAGGGGGGATAAAGGGAGGAAGGAGAGAGGGAGAGAAACAGTAAAGAGCTATATTCAGGGGAAATGAACAAAGGGGAAAACCACCATGCTCGAAACACATGGATGCCTGTCCATTTAAACCCAGTCCATGCATTTGAAACGGTTACTTATGACATTGACTTAGAAGAATAAATATGTAACAGTTATGTAAAAAAGAAAAAAAAAGAAGACAGGAAGTTCTGGGGCAAACTTTGCTCATGTGACATTAAAGTACATTAGAATGCTACTCACAGCAGAGCGGTGCAGAGTGCAAGTAGAGACATGGCAGTGTGGAGTTCTGAAGCCAGCCTCAACTCAGGGAACTTTAGTGCATTCATTTATTGTTTTGGTATTAATGTAGAGTTCTGAAGCCAGCCTCAACTCAGGGAACTTTAGTGCATTCATTTATTGTTTTGGCATTAATGTAGAGTTCTGAAGCCAGCCTCAACTCAGGGAACTTTAGTGCATTCATTTATTGTTTTGGCATTAATGGAGGTCAGTACAGGATGGAATACGAAAAGTATTTACAATACTTGGGTTGAGGTAATTGTTAAAGAAAATAAATTTAGATACCTATCTTTTATATACAAAAAATATTTAGCCAGATATAAAAATCATACCATAAAACTTGATAGGCATTAACAGAGGAGAATATGCATAAAGAAGACTTTTGTAAGCAACCAAACATTTCACAAAAATAATGTTAAATAATTTTTCTTCCAAAACTGAGAATATTTTTACAGTAAAATGGAGCAAAATTAAACACAGACTCAAAAAATATGTATTAAGGTATACTGTCTAAAATATTAAAATACTTCTAAGAATAATAAAAGGGAGATGATGTGATTGATAGATTCAAACATAGCTAACTAGATATAGATATACCATGATTAGAGAAATACAGATTTGGAAATCAAGGATGGCTTTTTGATCATCACACAGCCAAAGATGTCCATAGCATGCTATCTTAGTAAGACTGTGGGAAATGAAGAATTTCCTCTCCTTTGTTGAATAAACAAGATGCCTTTTTTGAAAATAAAATTTACATATTCTTTAACCCTAACATTCCATTTCTAGGTTCATATCCTATTTAAAATATTACCAGTTTATATGAAAATATATGTAGTAGGGTGTTTGTTGTAACATTATTATTAAGAAAAACAGAGGGGATACACACTGGACATGGTGCGCACGCCTTTAATCCCAGCACTTGGGAGGCAAGAGGCAGGCAGATCTCTGAATACAAGGCCAATCTGGTCTACAAAGCGAGTCCAGGATAGCCAGGAAGTTACACAAAGAAATCCTGTCTTGAAAAACCAAAACCAAAACCAAAAACAAAAGCAAAAACAAAACAACAGCAACAACAAAAAACCCAACAACATGAAAACCCACATAACTAAGCTTGGTGTGGTGGAGCATGCCTGAAATCCTAGATTTGTAGACCTGTCTCAAGAACAAAATGAGACATATCTTGTGGCACACAAAAAGGGGAGCCTCCCAAAACCAACTTTCTTGCCCCGTACAAAACTCTATACAACTTTAATGCTCATTACAAAGAGCATGGTTGAATAAATTTTTTATCTGTTTCATGTAATACAGCAGTGTAAACTGAATGAGAAAGACCGCTGTATCCTTGGTTGGTAAGGTTTCTGAGATGTACTATTGGACCCTTAAATCAAATTGAAAACAGCATGCAATATATGAGCATATTTGTAGTTATCTAGAAAGCTCGTAGAAGGGTTATGTGAAGGGTTACATTCATTATTGTAGAAAGTACAGGTAGAGAGTGAAGAGGATTTTCTTGTAAGCCTCATGAGCATTGCTTTACACCCATAATAAAATAGATATTCCTGATTTGAAGTGGAATGAAATGAGGGTTTACAGTAGCAAGGAAAATCTGGGATGACAAATATGAATTTTAGCATGTGTATAAGTGTGTCTTTTCTGGTATGTATGTGTAGGTGTGTATATGGAAGACATGGACAGACTACTGTAAAGTATTTTGATAGCTATTACACCAGCATTTATGTGGGTTATTTTGTATTACTTATTTTCTGTTTGTCCTTTGCATTTTTCCTGTTTATATATCCATTTTCATTTTATCTTTCAATTCTATTTTTGCTTAATTTCTCTTTTCTTGGATGTAAACAGCTTAGCTCCACTCTGTTCAATATTATTATATCTTGACTTTTGATCTGTCATTCAAAGATACAACTCTTTTCTTTTTCCTCAATATTTTCTGATTTCTAAACCATTCATTGTGTTTTCTGTATTTTTAGCAGATCTCAGAATTACCATGCCAGTGTTCCTGTTTATTGTATTTTCTTTGATGGATATTTTGTAGGTCAGTCTGACTTAACCCACTTTTATGAACATTTCCTCTTTGGCAGTCACTGTACCAGTTGTTATAGAGGTGACTATATTAGTTATTAGATTGTTGGCCTTCGACAGTCAGATCTACCAAATGAGCTGGATCTGGGAATTTTATAAAGACCTGCGCCCATATATACTAATCCAAGGATTACAGGTTAGCAATTACAAATCCAAGGAGCAGAAATATGCTATAATTAAATACAATGTTTTACAAGCTGGAGGAATTCTAACTTAAAAAAAATTGGAAGAACATTTTTCATGTATTTAAAAATCAAACACACATTGAAGAAGATGCTAGCAAGTTGGGTGGTTAAGTTGTGGCCAGACAGTTCTTAGATAAATTGTAGTGACAATGGTATTTGGGTAAATTATGGTGGCAATTGGTTTTGGTTGTTGTGGTGTATCCTAGGATGCCGCATAATTTTGGTATCTTGCAGTGTGTTTATTATGTAACTAAACCCATATCACTCACAGTACACACTGATCAGTGTCTCAGTAATTGATGTGGTGTTTTCAACTCAGCTGTTGATGATTTTTAATGGAGTAAAAGTAAAAGTTATCTGTATTAAAAAAAATTTCCTTTCCACATTTCTTTGAAAATAAAACAATTGAGAGCATTCTTACTAATTAGAAACTTCAAGAGAATTGTCTTTCATTTATTTTGTTTTCTAAAATAACTCAGAGATTCAAAGACCTTTGAGGAAATTAATTAATACCCTTTTATTTTTTTTTCTGTGATGCATGGTGACAAGAGGGCTTTTCTTAGTTTGAAATGAGAACTAAGGTCCATTAATATGCTATGCTGTAATAGCACCTATTTCTCTACTGAGGTTCATGTCTGTGATCTGAACATGAGCAGGTGTGGAGTCTTTCTCTGAAGTGTCTAAAAGCAAGTCCTTCATAGACATCCATGAGAAGCTAGGTGTGGTGGTGCACAACTTTAATCCAAGCACTTGGGAAGCAGAGGAAAGTGGATCTCTGTTTGAAGCTAGCCTGGTCTATATAGTGAGTTCCAAGACAGCCAGAGCTGTCTTAACAAACAAACAAACAAAAAGAAGTCCAAGAGAAACCCTAGAAATCATTTCCCATAGTTACTTGTCTTTGAATTAGTGTTCACAGAAGAGAAAATTAAGGCCTAAGGGAAAGTGTGTGTGTGTGTATGTGAGAGACAGAGAGAGAGGGAGGGAGGGAGGAACGGAGAGAACGAGAATGCTATGTAGAAAATGGCTAATTAAATCATTTAGCAGCATTTAAATTATCGATAATTGGTAGGCAGTGTTAATCCTTAACCCACCATTATAAATAAATACACACAGAGACCGGATAGATTTTATCAAGCCTAGCCTGGATTGTGTGATCTTAGTCCATCTAAGCTAGCTTATAGTTCTATTCCCCAAATATGACCCCATATATACATACATCCCCGGGCTGTTATTCCCCATGCTATGCCAGTGTTCCAGCCATGTGGAATTGAGGTTCTTTTCTCTAACCCATGGCATGTGTCCTCCTTCCTTTTCTTGGTTTCTTCTCCTTCTTGTTGAGGCTTCTTTTACCCATGAACCTCTCTGCTTCAGTAGCCCAAGCATCTTAGTCCTGCTTACCTCTGTTTTGCCCAGTCTCAGGCCTCAGCATTTATTTAACAATCAGAGAAAATGGTTAACAAGAAAGGTAGCATAGCTTCACTTGGTATCCAGCAAACAGGCTTCTGGGAGCAGGTTAATTAACATTTAGAATGCATAATATCACCCCATCAATACTAGTATAAATGGGGTTTTTCAGTAAAGTGTCTTTCTAAAATTTTGTTGGCATTTGCATTTCTTAGGACTTCGAATATAAGGTTTGGCAGCTATGGTTTTTTTTTTTAAGTAGCAAGGTATTTTATTACCCTACATTTATCAGATAAATACTTTTAGGTTTATACTGAGGAAATAGTTGTAGACTGTGTCTGAAGCGAATCTCATGTTATCTATGTTGATAGAAGTATGCACCAGTACACTCTCAGTGCATACATACCAGCATCCACACACAGACACTACTGTTAGACTCTCAGTGCATACATACCAGCATCCACACGTAAGCATAACCTGTACTGGTTTATTTTTAGAAATGACAGGCAGCTATACATAAGCCTCTGTTTTCCTGCTCAATGATATTTTTATTTATCCTGCTATACAAGTAACTTCTCCAGTTCTTTAAATATTTATAAAGTATATATATAATTTTCCTGTCATTTAAAGTTGAAATTAACTTTTTCAAAATTTCTCAGCAGCAGCGCTCTGTTCCTCATTGATTGTCCTGTTTCTGTGGTCTGCATGTCTGGTACTAGGAAGGTGTGCAGATTTCATCTTCTAGTTGGGAGTAAAATGCACGTAGAAGAAGAGTTATTAGAGTAAAAAATTGAGACTACAAAGAGACATGGTGGTACATGATGGTAACTCTGTGCTTTAGATGCTAAGGCAGGAACTCTAGTTTGAGGTTAGTTACATAATGGGACCTTGATAGTAGAATGTTAAAGTCAGGTGCCAAATACATATGGACTGGACATTGGGAATGTATGCTAAGCCATATAACTCTTATAATCGTGGCCTATTTATTTCTCTTGTTTTGTATTGTATTTATAGTTATAAGAAAAAGAACCATTATTTGGACTGAAAGGGAGAGCTGTTGGGGGGAAAAATAAATACCTTAAACTAAAAAAAAAAAAAAAATAAGGGAAGAGGATGGTGGGGCTGAGGGGGAGGAGGGTGGAAGGGTGGGACTGGAGGGGGGAGTAGGGAGGGGATTGTGATTGAGATGTAACTTGAAGAAATAAAAAATAAATTATTAAAAAAAAATCCAAACAACAATGAACAACAGTTCACTTGTCATATATAGTGCTGGAATTACTTAGGATAGTTTAGGTAGTTAAAAACTTGATGTTTTATATCCACAGAGAAGACTTAATTGGAAATAACTGTCTCAGTTCATTTCCTATTACTTATATACCAGGAGTGGGTTTCACATGAGCTGGGATTGATGGTGTCTATTAGAATGTGTGATGTCTGCTTTATCTTAGTCACACTTTCATAGTCAACACTGAGCACAGTGCCAACTACTAACATTTACAGAAATTATCTGGGTAATGATCCCCGTTCACCTTAGTAAGTAAAATGGAGAAGTTAGTGGCTGTTATATTATGTTTAAGTTCTAGGGTAATGGATCATATGTCATTATAAGTAGCAATGAAAATAATTCTCTCCATCTTGTCTGAAGTCTTTCCATTGGGCTTGGCTCTTCTCTTCTCTTGGGCCAGTTCTCCCTTTAAAGAATTAGTTTGTGAGTGATTTGCTGCTGTTGTTTTTACTGTTGTTGTGTCTCTGGGTGGAACAGAGTGAGAACTGTAGTTTGTACTGTTGGGTTGAACTTATAGAAACTTCCAGTGTCCAGGCAGTGTGGCTAGAGGATTTTTCCTATGGCCAGGGCCCACGCTACACTTGTACTTATAAATTAAAAAAATCACCTTGAAAATGTAATTATCCTTTATAATCTTTATGTTATCTATAACCCACTTATTTATTTTAGTGCCTTCAAATTAGATGATGAGCGACTAGGCTTTTTTGAAACAATAATGATGAATAAGTCTTTTTGAGAAATTATTTAGTGATTCTCGACTTATCAAAAGTTATGAGTCTATTTTTAAAAAAATGAAAAGGAGCAAACTCCTGGATAATAAGTAAAAAATTAACTTGAAGAACTTGAATAAGTTTAAATGAGGGTTTTAATACCATTAAGCCTTCCTTTAGTTATCATGCCATGGTATCACTTGAACTTTATTTACTTATAAGTAATCTTCACTACAGGTACCAAGGAGGTTCCTTGGCATAATTTTATTTTGAGATGGTCATTTAGACAATCCACAGTATCCTTATAATAACTTTTAAACAATTGGTACTCTTACAGGGCATCTTTAAACGTCCAGCTGTAGCAATTGCTGCATTGGCAATGTACTTGTGAGGTATTTAAAGTCACAATGTAGAGGTCTGGGCACTAAATGGGACTTAAGTTTGTTTTGGAGAAAGTAGTAACTGTTGCTTGCTTTCCCCACAGTTCTCATGGCAAAGATGCCTCTCCTGGTCCTCTGATTGATGTTACAAACGTCCCTACTCCACGGAAATTCCTTGATGCCACTCAGTATTCTGCTGCTGGAAGCTCAAGTGGTAAGTTATTTATTTATTTATTTATTTTTTCACATGCCTCAGTTTTAGTATATTAGAAACCCAGGCAAAAATCTGTGGGAGCCTTTGATATGCCCCTTGGGACCCTCACAGGAAATAAATAGATTTAAAACCATTGACTGGACCTGTTGCATGATCAGGGCTAAGGACTGGCAGCTCACTGGCCTGCCTGCAGATTCCAGCAGTGAATGCATTTTATTTCATTGGTACTGTTCAGTTTCCTACATTTGCATTTGAGTGTTCTTTGGTAGAGTGTGCTTTTCTTTTTGGTCATAATCTCTGTTGCTTCTGTTGATTATCAGATGGTAGAAAAATAGAAGTGAGTTCAAGCCACATATTGTGAACAAGACAGCTAGCTTTCTTTGTTGGAACTTGAGTTCAAGCTGACAAACATGAACCAAGGAGAAGAAACAGTGGTCAGAGGAGACCAGGCTGCATGCTTGAACAAGCAAGCTTTTGTTGATCTTTCATGGATAAAATAAAATTTTGTAATTGTCCACATGTCATGAGCACAGTTTCAAAGATGTTTTTGTACACAAGCATTCTGGCCTTGAGGTTTGCAGAGTCCTAGAGGAGGCCTTGAGGATGACAGACAGTTATTTAATCCACTGTTCAGCCCTTGTCCTGTTGCTAGCATTTTCTTTTTGTTTTTGTTGTGTCTTTTTTTTAAGACAGGATATTTCTGGGTAGTCCAAGCTGGACTCAAACTTAGAATCCTTTTGTCTTAGCTTTCCAAGTGTGGCTGTTTGTTTAGATGTGTGCAACTGTACCTGGTGATGGTGCTGTCAACATCAGGCTTTATGGTAAAGCTGAGTGATGTTAAGTGCTTGAGCTGCTGAGATAGCCCAAAGTCAGGGTTAAACCATATCAGCTCCAAGGTCTAATAGGTCGAGTAGCCATGTAGAGTTGTCTCAGAGAAGACATCATCAAGTGGCCGACGGGGATGCACACATATTATTTTATATTTTTTCTTTTCTTTTTTTTTCCCTTTTCTTTTGTTGGTTTATTTAGTTTCCAAGTGTTTTCTAAATCTCTAATCATAGTTGTTATTGTTACACCTTACATACTTATATATACTCTGTCTTCATAGAATTTAAAAGGTTTTGTTTGTCTTTCTAATGCAGTGTTGCTTTTCTTTGAGTTTTTGATACTTCTGTGAGGTATTGTAGACTACAGAAGTATAAAATAAGATATACATGTTTAGTTTTGGTTTCTTTTTTACTTAACATTTTTGGAAATTACCAATTATTATATCTTTATAATTTGAAATTAAACCATCCTGCTTACCCTGGTTATATTAACTCAATATTGCTGAGTCATTGTCCAAGTGAAATAAAATTTTTAATTGTTTATAAGGACATTATAGGTCATTCTTTGTAAAATTAAAGTGCTAGATATATTTCACATAACGTGAAAATGCCAAATACAGCTTGCTACATCTATTAATTTTAAATAGGCAGCTTTTACTTTCTGATGGACACTTTATTCTGTAAGGTTTTGGAATTATCAATGTCATGTAGTGGAATTCATGTTCCCACAATGACTTTGGTGTCATTCAGAAACTCTAGAAGAACCTCATGTTAGCTTAAGTGGAGCCAAGACTATTGTGGGAACCACTTTTAGAGATATATACAGATCTTTCTCTTTAGAGGGGTTTATTTCCTGGGCTCTCTTTGATACTGTTGATCTCAATTTTTTTCATTCCCCTGTTTGAGAATAAAAAAAGATGGTACATTTATAATATTTGATTCATGTCATTAATAGCCTAGGATAAGAAGTGTTTATTGCCTGCTATGTGGGAAGCAATGTTTTAAATGCTTTATTTGAATTAACTGAGATGTGTATTATTAGTAGCTTCATTTACATACAAGAAGACTATAGCAGAGCAAGGTTAATAATTGGCTTTAATTTACCCAGCTGATTAAGTAGCATCTGGATTTCAGTGCTGGAGCTGAGTTCTACAATGTATTTTTCAAATCAGTTTGTGTTGTTGCAAAAAACCAAGCTGTGCATTGTGTGTTCATTTTCTGTTCACAAAGATGGCTTACCTGAAATAAATTTATTAATTATCTTATAGTTTTGTAGGTTAGAAATTTAACATGAGGAGCTAAGGATATGGTTCAGCAGATAAAGTATTTAGCTGTGTAAGCATGAAGGTCTGAAGCATAGTGGGGCACACTTTTAATCCCAGCATTTGGGAGGCAGAGGCAGGCAGATCTCTGAGTTGGAGGGCAGCCTGGTCTACAAAGTGAGTTCCAGGACAGCCAGGGCTACACAGAGAAACTCTGTCTCGAAAAACAAAGCAAAACAAACAAACAAGAGCTGAGTTTGGTTTCTGATCACCCATAAAAAAGCTGGGTACAGCAGCCTGTGCCTATGTCTCTAGAGTGGGAGGAAGGGGCATGGAGGAGGTAGATGCGAGTGGCCCACTGGCTAGCAAGTCTAGCCCAAAATAGTAAGCTCCAGGTTTAGTGAGAGACCCTGCCTTAACAAAATAAGGTGGTAAACTATAAAAGATAACATCTGATGTTATCTTCTCCCTTCACATGAAGAAGCGTGGTGTTCAGTACCATGATTTAGACAAAATTTCTGCCCTTTATTATGGTATATTTCATCAGTCCAAGGGTTTTATATGTACTTAGTAACTTTTTATGTAGTCTCTCAATAATGTATATCTTCTTTCCTTGTATGGGAAGTATGCTAATCTCTCCACTTGCAGAAGTCTGGGTGCACAAGCATGTGCGGTACATCCTAGCACTCAGGAAGATCAGGAGTGGAAGGTCAGCCCAATTGCAAACAGAGTTTGAGGCCAGCCCAGGCTGCGTGTTAGGAAATACAAAACAAAATATAATACAAGTCCCATCCGGCCCAAATCAGAGCATTACAGGGCCATGCTTCTTATTGAAGCATGAGGACTCTTGTTCTTTGCCTTTATCAAGTTCTTGAGGCTGTCATTTTTCATGGTCTCGTTCTCTTGGTTCAAACCCAGCAATGGTGCTTGGTGATATTCTTCCCTCATTGTATTACTCTTACCCTCATTTCTGCTTTCTTCTTCCCTTTTAAGGACACCTGTGGTAGGATTGAGTCCACCTGGGTACTTTAGGCTAATCTTTCTATCTCAAAGTCTTTCACTTTATTGTTATTCATCTGTAGAGTCTCCTTTGCCATGTAAGGGAACCTACTCACAGGCCCTCAGGCTTAAGCATGGATATTGGGGGGATGTCCATCATTCTGCTTACCATACTCTGCAGTGCTGCTTTTTTTTTGTCTTAAGTTATCTTTAGAAACCGATGTGTGAAAATTTTGATGGTTTTGAAATTATGTGCTGAAATGTTTTTAAGTCATTGCCATTCTAGTCTGTAGGACTCTATTAATCTGAATCACATTATTAAAAGAGATTGTACAAGGGAAGAAGATTTACATTATTGAGAGACCACATAAAATGTTACAAAGTACATATAAAAGCTTTGGCTGATGAAATAGACCATAATAAAGGGCAGAGATTTTGTCTAATTCTTGGTACTGAACAGCAAGTCTTTAGCGTCTATTTGTGGAGTACTCTGCAAGTCAGCTGAGAAAGTAATAGACATTTTCCAGCAGGGAATTTAATATAGGCTCTTAAAACTCCCCTCTCATCTTGTGAAACAGTAGGATCGAGGGTGTAATCCATTAGAATTGACACTTTTATAGAGGAAGTTCCAGTAGGGAATCCCCAGGCAGACCGGATTTCCCATTGGGGTGCCATAAATTAAGGTTAGAGGTGATTCCTGAGAATGTTCAGGTTATTATTAATTAAATAAGAATTCCGATTGCTTGTGAATGAATCAGTTTGCAGACACCTTATTTAGAGGTGCAATTTTGACTTTTCTCTGAGAAGTTTTCTATTATAGTTTATAAGTGATGCTTTGCAAATTATATTTTGTTCTATGGATGCAACAGGGCTATGAGGTAATTTTAGGGCATTTGCTACTGTTATTACCATTATGATCATCATCTTTATATTCATTATATTTACAGTAAGGTTATGTATTTAAGAAAAGTTGTTTGGAATTACATGTGTATATCTGCTATCTAGCCAAATAAAGTACTCACTTATAAATTGTAAAATTGAGGCACCGGTTGGCAGAGGCATAACATAAAGAGACATACAATTGGAATTTGTGTTGATTTCCTAATACATATTAATCAGATTATAGTATACAGATGGACCCCCCCCAAATATCCATGCTTAAGCCTGAGGGCCTGTGACTAGGTTGCCTTACATGCCAAAGGAGACTCTACAGATTAATTAGATTATAAATGACATAATAAAGAATAAGGTAGAGAATAGAAAACTGAAAGAAAGAAGAATCTATACCTAAGATTGGTATTTATCCAGTGGAGTTTAAACACCTATAGTATATAATGAACCCTTGGTAATCAATAAAACAAGCTGGTAGAATAAAGGGAAAATATGAGCATGCCCTGTTCTTCAGGGAAATATCATGTTAGTAATATATAGAAATATATTAACCAGTTATTATTTTAAAAATTGTTTTACAAGTATAGAAAGTGACTGTAAAGAGATCAAATTCAGATTCATCTAAGATGGCCATGGTTGGGACTTGGCCTTATGCTGGTTCCACTCTTGTGTAGGGGTGCATTTTGCAAGCCCCAGTTTTGTCATTACAGTATTTTGTAACACATGGGAAAACTAATGTCTTGTTTAGATGTAATAGTTCATGTAAAGAACTAGGTAGAAAGATAGGGAGAAAAGCCAGCAATTTCAGTAAAAATGTTGGTTTAAGCTTTTGTTCATTTGGCAAAGCGCCTTTGAATGTTTTGACCGAGCAAGCACTCCAGGCTACACAGGCATTTCATTTGTGGCTTCTTGATTCATTTTATTCATGTCCTCCTGGGCTACTGTGATCATGAGTGTAGCAAAACTGGACTTTTCCCTTTTTGGTACAGCATAGGTCAGTCAATAAAACCTAAAAGAGAACACAAATTAAATGCCCTTTTCTCACTGTTGCTGTTTTCTTGATGTCCATTTTATTTCACATAATCTTATCTGAGACTTTAATAATTGGAGATATGACATTTAAGGAATTCTCTCAACATGGAGTAGGAATTGTATGTTCCAATATAAGAGGACATGAAGTATCTCCTCATAGAACTCACATGTATAAAAACAGTGAAGTTCTGGTTTACCATTGCAGGACACTTTTCAAGTTTCTTCTTTCCTTAGTGCATGAAATGAGGAAATTACTGCTCCTAGGTTTTGGTTGAAGAGCAGATTTCTGTTGCAGATATGAGGGAGTAAACTTGACTAGTAGATGGAACTGGGCCATGAGGGGAGAGTAGAGGGGAGAGTAGATGGGAGAGTAGAGGGGAGAGCGAGACGGGGAGAAAAAAGGAGAGAGAGAGGCAAGAGGACCAAGAGGGGAGCCAAGAGGACCAAGAGGGGAGCCAAGGGAACCAAGAGATGAACCCAGAGAGCACTTGGCAAAATGGCAAGTTATATAGGAAGAGATGCTAGGGGAAGGGAAGGGAAGCCCCAGGGCTGGAGAGGTTTAGGGTTGGGGGCAGGGTTAGAAGAACTGAAAGGAGCCTCTGGTACTTAGTGAGCCTAAAGGCCATCATGCAGTTCCCAAAGAAACTAGAGACAAATAGCCAACTGATAGGCATCACAGTTAGCTATTTGTCTCTAGTTTCTTGGGGACCTAACACTTAGGTTAGGGACTTCATGATTTTATTGAATTTCTTGGTCTGGCTGATTGTGTTTAGGATTATTTTCACTTCATGCTATATTTGCTTTTATTAAATGCCTGTGTTGTCTTCTATGATTAATCATATGTACAACTGAAGAAAAAAATACGGGAGGCCAGATAGAGTAGTAAATTAGTGGCCATATAGTAATAAATACAAAAAGGAAGACCATATTTTATTTATTTAAGTGTATTTACTATAAATATTATAATTAAGAATAGATTACATGATTCAGATCTAAGAGATAAATATACCCATTAACCTATGAGTTCCACTAGGTTAATTGCTTCCTCTTCTACCTGCTTCCTGTTTTTAAGATTACAGATTATCCATTGTGCAAAATGGTTTCATTTTAATATTTTCATATAATTATGTCAGATATTTGAACATAGTCAACTCCCCACTCCCTTGTTTTCCATTCTTTGCTCCTTCTCAGTGGTCTCCCTCCTCCTCCCAGTTCCTGCACTTTCATATCTTATATGTATATTTTAAAATACACATAAAAGTGGAAATGTGTGGCATTTGTCTGTCTGAGTTTGACTTTTTAAAAAAATATAATATGATTACTTCCTGTTCCATCTGTTTCCCTTTCAAAGAACATTATCTTGGTCTCCTTTAGGGCTGAATACAACTCCATTGTATGTATGTACCCCATGTTTTGCTTTTTGTTGATGAATAATTTAGGCTGGTGTTTCTTTTACACCTTTGAGAATCAGGTGGCTGTAGATACATGGGCTTTCTGGACCCTTCATTCTGATTCATTATGTAGGTTTTTGGGCCACTGTCATGCTGTTTTGTTACTGTTGCTCTGTAGTATAAATTGAAGTCAGGTATTGTGATATCTCTAATGTTGTTCCCCCCACCCTTAGGTTGCTTAGGGGTCCTTTGTGCTTCCATGTGAGTTTTAAGATTTTTTCAACTTTTGTGAAGAATATAATTATTGTAATATTATATTACAACAGATCTGGTATAAGGAGGTTTATTTAAGGGGAGAGAAGAGGTGTGTGCACAACTGGATATGTAGACAGGCAGACAGGAAGATGGGGCAGAGCCATGAGGGCAGAGAAGGACAGGAAGAGAGAGAGCAGAGAACAGAGAGAGAAAAAGGGAGCGCTGAGGATAGAGAGAAATAGAGAAAACATGGGGTGGCAGAGAGAGGAAAAGGGGCTTCACTGGGACAGAGTGGGGAGAGAAGGGGGTAGGGAGAGACAGAGACATAGACTGGCTTGGCAGGGTCCTTATATCTGGCGCACATCTGGCGGCAGTGGTGGAAGACATTGATAGGACCCCTAGACTAGTGAGATCACCTGTAAACTAACAATAATTGGAAATTTGATGGAGATTGAAACCAAACCTAATTATTCAATATATATTTATTAATAACTGTATTCACTTATAAACATTCACTTAACTAGTAACCCTACTACGAATGCCTACAACCCCTATTACCTACCCACTAAACCTATTGATAACTATTACAACTATTTTCATAACCTTTTAGAAGGATACAGTCTCTGGGGCAGGTCCTCAGTCTTCAGGAACACAGTCTCTGGGGTAGACCCTTTAATGCACCTAGCAGTCTTCTGGACCATCTCAGACTTGATCTGTCAGGGTAAATTGGCTATGGCAGTCTCACCTTAAATAAGGCTTGAGGCTTTCTTCTCAGCCATCTGTAAGCCAACTTATTTCCTTTGTATCAGCAACTCTGCTGCTCTGCCTCAGTCTTTAAGCTGGCCACAGTTCCTTTCAGGCCACTGTTTGGACAGATCAAACCCCTCTAGGCAAAAGCTGTGCCACAGGGTTTAGTCCTTGGCCTTTTACTGTCCTGCTGAGGCTTTCTTTGCTCACCAGCTTCTTTCTGCCTCAGAGAAATCTGGCCTTTAGTCCACCAGCACTTTCTCCATCATAGGATACAAGCTACTCGTTGTCCTTTCTAGTGTGAGGACTCACTAGCATTGGAGCTCTCTAGCATGGGCCCCCTGGGCTCCATCCACTTGTCCTTAAATAGAATCTTTCCTTGTTCCACCTGGCTTCAGCTTAATCTGGGCTCTGCTCACTTAGCAGCCGAAAACTGCCAGGCCATAAATCTTGTTTTTAGTTCATAGAGTCTCTCCTTGTTTCACCTGGCTTCCTCCTTGTTTAGTCCATAGAGACTCTCTTCGTTTCATCCTGTTTTTAGTCCATAAACTGATAATCTAATTGCCCACAGCCAAGTTGATCTTCATGCCCCGGATTAAGATACTCTATCAGAAACCCTTGGATATTTACTAAATCTAATTTATATTAATCTATCTTCTCCTTTTCTGAGTGTGGATTCCTTCCGTACACCCTGTAGCTACAGCTTCTCCTTTCATTCTTTTTATAACACTTAATAATTTTATTTTAAAGTTATTAACATTTGCTATTTATGTTTTCATCTACTCATTTTTGGAATTTTCACTCTTGCCTTAAGAAATTTGTTCCTACTATGAATATTAGGATTTCAAGGGTTTTCTTAGTATTTTGTAGATTTGCCTTTTAAACTTGACTCTAATAATCTATTTGGAACATTTTAAAATTGTATTTCATTAGGAAATAAGTTTTGTTGTTTTCCTACTAGTATACAATTGTTCTAGCTTTTAGTGATATAATATTTTTTCCATAATGACTGAAAAACATTTTAAGTAGTTTTAGGTGATATAAAAATTGCAGACAGTGTAAAGAGTCTCAAGGATTTTTATTCAGCCACTCTTCTGTTCTACTATGCCATTACCCATCTATGGACTAATACTATACTATTTTCATGACTGTGGTTTTTTTTTTTATTTTAATAGCTTGTAATGGAATTATTGGCTTCTTGCTCATTTTCAGAATTAGCCAGGCCTTTCATGGCCATGGCCTCTTCCTACATTTTGGAACCAGTATGTAAGTTTTTATTAAGAGCCCAGTTAGGATTTTGGTCAGTGATTTATTTATTTCATAGAATTAGGGAGAATGTGAATCTTTTATTGAGTCTTCCCATTCGTAAACTTGAGATAACGTCTTCATTTTATTTTATACATCTTAAGTGTTCTGCTCATCTTTTATTAGGTGCTGCTGGAGTTCTTTATTTGTTTTATTGATTGTTTTGAATGATTTTTTTTCTGTTACGTTTTCTATTTTGTTGTACTCCTGGGAGGCTTAAAAATTTCATGTTCCACCTGAGACAGTTCGAGGGCTGGCTTGAGGTCATGAGAGTGAGAGAGCTGGCCACTCCTCTTGCTGGATGCAATGCTTGGGAGAGCATTTTGTTTTTTATTTTCTTTTGAGGAGATGGTTGCTAGGGCACCTGGGTGGATATAAAGGGGCAGGGAGATGAGCGGGATTGGGGTGCATGATGTGAGGCTCACAAAGAATCAATAAGTTAAAACATTTTTTTCATGTTCATCTTGTACCTTACAATTTTGCTGAATAGTTTAAAAAGTCCTAATAGGATATTTGCAGGTTTTCACTTAATTTTGAATGAAAATAATTGTTTTATAGCTAAGAAGTGTTTGTCTCTATTACTAAAAATTGAAATCTCATTTACCCCACCTCCCTTTTTAAAAATCTTGTTTATTAATTTTACGTTACTGAGAATATGTAGTATAATTTTGAGTGACAGAAAAAGTTTTGCTTTAGTGGTGGGCATGCAATCACTAATAGCATTTTTCTCTCTTTTTTATTAAGTCTCTGTGTGTGGCTTTATACATGTATATGTGCATGTATGTGCACACCTTTATCTGTGGGCAGACACCAGGATATTGAATGTCCTATTGATCTGCTCCTTATTCCTGTGAGACAGTTTCTCATCATGAAATATTTGTTTGTTTGTTTCTGCTAGTTTGATCACAGCCCAGGAAGCATGTCCTGTCTGTTCCACCCCGCCCCCATTCCAGGGCTGTGATTAAAGCATGTGGGTGGGTACTCCTAGTTTTTTGTGTGGATGATGGGGATCCAAACTCTTCTCATGCTCCCACCCCAGGCCAGCTATGCATACTCCTCTTTCATTGACCTATTATCTATTTATTGGATGTGAAACTCTAAGTTGCTTTTTTTTTTGTTTTTTGAAACAGGCTTACTCTGTGTAGCCCTGGCTATCCTGGACTCACTTTGCAGATCAGGCTGGCCCTTGAATTCACAGAGATCCACCCACTGAGTGCTGGGATTAAAGGCATGTGCAACCACGCCCGGCAATTACAGACATCTGTGAACTGCCATGTGGATGCTGGGATTTGAACCCGGGTCCTTTGGAAGAACAGTGCTCTTAACCGCTGAGCCATCTCTCCAGCCCCTGTAGATTGTATTTTTCAAAGACTTTTAGACTTTAAGCTTAACTTTATTGTACCTCCTATATATGCTACAGAGATATTTCAGCTTCACCACTGTCCACTTTTCCTTATTATTTCAAATGCAGCGTTTATTCCAAGCTGATTCTTGTTTGGAGCTCTAAAAGGTAATTTGAAAATCCATATTTTCTTTTTCTCTACTCATAGTTCATGTAGTAATTAGAATTCTGAAGTGACAAAGTATTGTTCCCCTCTGCATTCATTCATTCATTCATTCATTCATTTGTTCGCTCGTTCGTTCACTTACTCAACCCTCAAGTAAATCCCTCCATCACGGTTTCAGTACTTGTAGTCCAGAAGTGCAAGTCATTTGGAGTTCACCTCCTATGTACTAGCCCTCATCGGAGAGTTAGTGATCTCTCAAAAGAGCTCTGGCTCCTTTTCTTGGAAAATAATATTTTGAAATTGAGATCTGTGTGCTACTTGTATACACTTCTACTAGTGTGTCATTCCTGAAGTCTCTTTTATTTGAAAAAGCTAGGAAGCATATCTGCCTATAATGTGCATCTGTGTACGTTTATATTTATATTTACCTGTGTGCACATGTACATGTGCATTTATATAAAAATAGATACACACATGTACTGATCTGTAGTAATTTTTTTCTGTATATTGATGTTATTATTTTAAAGCATGAGTTCAATTCCAAATGAAGTAAACCTACTGCAATTCTAGCTCTTCTTTTCCTTTTCAGTGAGGTACCTAGTTTACATTTTAATTATTTAAATAATAATATATACATTAAATAAGTTCGGAATAATTATGAAAATAAATTCATGACACAGTGAAAAACAAATTTATCAACTTTAATAATGTAAGGATTTTTAATTGCATATTATATGACTTAGAGTATGTATTACTTTTACATTTTAAAAATTTGAAAAATTTTTCATATAATATATTTAGATCATGCTCATCCCACTCCAAACTAATACCAGGTCCTTCTACTTCCCACTCGATTTCATGTTCATTCTTTCTGTCCAAACAAAGTCTAAAACCTAACATAACCCACAAAAGCAAAAACAAAAATCAAAACAGTCAACAACAACAAAAATACCCAAGGAAAACAAAACAAGAAGTTTCAAAAAAAATCATGGAGTTCATTTTGTGGGCCATCCTGGAGTGTGGTTGATATGCTCAGTGATACTCCACTGGAGAAACCTGACTTTCCTTTTGCTACAGTATCAGTTGTAACTAGCGGTTAGGTCAGAGGTGGGACCCTGTGTCCACTTGACCCTCAGTGCTGGGACCCTGTCTGCCTGGAGCTGGTGCTCGGCCAGTCTCTATGAGCTCACATGTGCGTCGGTCCTGTTGTGTCTGGGACACTGTTTGTAAATGTGGAGTCACCCATCACCTCAGGCTCTTATAATCTTTTGCCTCCTCTTCTACTAGATCCTGAGCCTTGTCAGAGGTGGAGGGGTTGATGAAGACTTTCATTTAGGACTGAGTCTCTTAATTCTCTGCGCATTGTTCAGCTGTGGGTCTCTTAATTTCATTTGACTGCGTGAAGCTTCTCCGATGTTGGTTGAGTTAGGCAGTGATATACGAGTATAGCAGTATGTCATTAGGAGTCTCTTATATCGTGTGTTCTATGGCTTAGAGTATGTATTAGTTACTTTTCCATTGGTGAGGGAGAATACTTTGACACGGGCAACTTGGAGAAGGAAGAGTTTTTGGACTTACACTTCCAAAGGTACAAGAGTCCATCACCATCTCAGTGGGGAAGTGTGACAGTAGGTAGGCATAGTGGCCAAAACACTGAAAGCTTAGGGACACTCCACTCCAGAGGAGTGGGATAGAGGGGTTAGGGGGTGGGAGGGCGGGGCTGGGAAGGGGGGAAAGAGGACACTATGATGGAGATGTAACCTGAAGCAACAACAACAAAAAAAAGAAACAGAGGCAGCAGACTTGAAATGGCACTAGTCGTGATGCTCTCAAGGCAGACCTCCAGTGACACGCCTCCTCCTAAAGCTAGTTTCCAGTGTGTTCAGAGTTCTGAGCCCATGAGGACTGTTCTCCGACCAACTCTCACGTGTGCTGTTGCAAACATTCTGAGAGCTACTTTTTATTTCTCTGCAGTCCCTTTAGACCATGGTCACTCCCGTGTACCTGTGTCTGTTTTAGGGCCACATGAACTGTGTGACTCCCGTGTACCTGTGTCTGTTTTAGGGCCACATGAACTGTGTGTTAACCATCACAGCCGCACAGAAGCACTCAGGCAGGTGTCTCTGCTCCACCACTTCTCTGATGCTGCTGCTAGTGTTCATTTCCCACCTGGCCTCTCTTGCTAATCCACTTTCATTTCTCTATCTTTTCTGCATATTTTTTCACAAGCAAGGTGATAAATGTATTTTTCTTATGGCCTTTCTTCTGCAAAAGGTAGAATACTCTCTGTACTTTGATTTTTCCACTATAGCATATCTTTTGGAAATTACTTTAGCAGGGGTGTAAGGAAAATCTGCACAACTGTTTTCATATTGTTGGCAGTACTTTGATCCAGTAAATGTAAAAGGGAAGCCCACTCATGTGTTAAATCCGTGTGTAGGGTGTTTTTGTCTTAAAGCTTTACATGTCTTGTATTTTGCTAAAAAGCATAGGAATTTCCCGTCATCACCATTTGTTAAGTTCAGCAGGGTGACATGTATTTACCCTGTTGTTAGCTTTCCTGTAGAAGGCGTTCTTCTTCAGAACTGGAAGCCTGTCCTGTGCAGCTCTCTTTTCCTCCTCTCCTTCACTCTTGGCAGCTAGCGCTGAGCTCACTGTGTGGGTGAATGTGACTGCCCTGTGCACTGCCTGTCCGTAGAGCTCACTGTGTCTGTGAATGTGACTGCCCTGTGCACTGCCTGTCAGTAGAGCTCACTGTGTCTGTGAATGTGACTGCCCTGTGCACTGCCTGTCAGTAGAGCTCACTGTGTCTGTGAATGTGACTGCCCTGTGCACTCTGTCAGTAGAGCTCACTGTGTCTGTGAGTAGAGCTCACTGTGTCTGTGAATGTGACTGCCCCATGCACTGCCTGTCAGTAGAGCTCACTGTGTCTGAATGTGACTGCCCTGTGTACTGCCTGTCAGTAGAGCTCACTGTGTCTGTGAATATGACTGCCCTGTGTACTCTGTCAGTAGAGCTCACTGTGTCTGTGAGTAGAGCTCACTGTGTCTGTGAATGTGACTGCCCCATGCACTGCCTGTCAGTAGAGCTCACTGTGTCTGTGAATGTGACTGCC
>CAJQZJ010032516.1:3911648-3928052 GCA_907164525.1 Lophiomys imhausi
GAGCTCACTGTGTCTGTGAATGTGACTGCCCTGTGCACTGTCTGTCAGTGTAGTCATCATGGTGTTGTCCTGTTGACGTCTAGTTTGGCTCCACATATTCTGTCAAGGTAAAGCCAAGTGGTACCATGTGTTAGAGCTCCGTAAGTCCTTCCTACGCAAGGTTGGGCACTTGCGTTGCTCAGTTGCTAGGTGTCTGTCCAGTCACCTGGTGATGGACCTTCAAATAGGTTCATTCTTGGGCCGCTTCTACCTCATGGCTACGGTAATAGTGCTGTGCCATAAATACTTCCTCCTTTTAGATCTTTGAATGTGTATCCAGCAGTACACTTGCTGGATCATATGGCGATTCTATTTTTAAGTTTGTCAAGGAATAGTTACACTGTTTTCACTGCAGTTACACTTTTCTGTTCTTATCAACAGTGCATATGGCTGTTTCCTCACACTTGTTATTTTCTTTTTTTAATTTTTGATAGTAGACATCTTAATTGCTCTGAGGTTGGATCTGATTGTAGTTTTAATTTTCATTTCCCTAATGATTAGTGATGTTGAACATCTTTTTAAGTGCTTATTGCCTTGTGTTTGTCATCTTTGAAAAATGTTTACTCATGTCCTTTGCCTACTTTGTAATTGGGTTATTTGTTCTCTTATTATCAAGTAGTATTTCTTAATTTAGATATCAATTCTTCTTCAGATATACGAATTTTAAGTACTTTCTCATGAACCTATTTGAAAAATAGATTGCCTTTTCATTATGTTGGTTAGGTCCATGTGGACCTTTGTTCAAATTTTGATGAAGTCCCATTTGTCTTTCCTTTTTTTCCTGCTGTTTTAATGTCATATGCAGGCAATCCTTGTTAAATACACTTCTGAGGCATTCGTCCTGTTTTCATATATGATTTGTACTGTTTTAGATCCTGTGCTTTAGGCTCTGGTCCAATTAGAGTAACTTTTTGTATGTGGTATCTGTAGTTTAGGAGGTGTGTGGAGTCCTCCTTCGGCTTCCCATGACCAGTGTTGGGGCTTGTTCCCCAGCAGCCTTTGTAAAAGGACACCTGCCATGCTTTTCACTGCTCTAATCCAATAGGTGGAAAGTGGAGCAGCTGGGCTCAAGTCACCCTCTGCCGCAGCTTTGGAGTACCTGGGACCTCAGAACTATGCTGATGGAATCTGTTAGATTGTTTTTAATTTGAGACATTTATTAGTTTCACCTAGATATGTTTTAGAATTATTTTGGTTAGATTTTCTGTTACCCAATAGGATCTTTTGTAAATTAAAAAAAAACCAATTAAAAGAAAGTTTCTGGTAAAATCTTGGTTTGTAATTTTATCTGATGAGTCTGCTTTAGTGTTTGTCTTGCTCATGCTAATGTAATTTTTTTTCTGTGCCTTGTTTCTTGTTAATCTACTTTCTCTCTTTAATCTTTTTAATCTTCTTTTTTTTAACCTACATTTCCTGAATCATTTTTATGAAATATCTTTTTAATTTTCTCATGGACATTTTAAGCTTTTTTTAATGTCTAAGATAACTGTCCTTTCTTTTTACTTTCTCTCTGACTTTGTTCATGTTTCACATCTTCCTATATATTACTCATGTCTATATTTAGATTTTTAATTTCTGGCAAAAGGTAGCTTTTCAAATCTTCAAATTTTTATTTGACTATATCATTTACAGCTAAGTTGTCGCATTCTTATTTTCTTGTGTATCTTTTTTTCTTTTATTTTTGTGTATTGATATTTCTTGGGTTTTCTGACTGTTTTATGGTACACCAGAGTAAATTTGTTCATTTTCTCTCTCTCTTTTTTTTGTGGTAGAGGAGTACTTTAAAGACTTTTCAGTTCATTGGCTCCCCCTTCTGTTAGTATAACAAAGTCCAGATATATTTATGGATGTTTAAAAAATTGTTTCGGTGGTTAGAAAGGGTTATGTATTATATGAATTTTGGCTCTCTAGTATAAGAGCCCATTTGAAATTTAAAATTATTTCTTGACTGTCCAGGAGCCAGGGGATATTTCTCTTTTCCTTTTTGTCTTATTTCTCTCCTAGAAGCTATGTTTTACAATCTGGTTTTTTGAATTGTGCTTATCCTTAAATCTCCTATAGTCAATGTTCAAGGCACCTTGGATATGTTTTCAGTATTTTAAAAACATGTAGATGTCTTTTATCATGATGATTTTGTATCACCGTTGACATCATGGGTTCCTTTCCTTATAGTTATGTACCTTCTAGTTTTGCTATCTTCAAACCTGTAGCAAGGTTTGTGAGATAGCTCACATGAAGGCACCCATGGCACAAGCCTGGTAACCTGAATGAATTTATTTCCTGAAATCCACAGAGAAGTGGAAGGAGATAACAGACTCTATGAAGTTACTCTCTGGCTTCCTTCCACATTCCCATCGAAGGTGTGTGTCCCCAATATCACGCATGCCGCAGGCAATACAAAGGTGGGGCTGAGCATGAGATACCACTTTCTAGGGTTAGGTGTATTTATTATTTTTAATTACAATTGTTTTTAATTTGGAGCAGTTTTTCTTTTCAAACTATCACATTGTTGTTCTGGCAGTTCATAAAGCTGGAAGTTTTCAGTGTACATATTTTGAATATTTTTCTTGTTGAGTTTTGATCTCATACTATTTTATTTAATATTTAATTTATATACAACTCTGTGAGAATGATAAAAGTTTTCCTTTACAGATAAAGGAGTCGAGATCAAGTCGGATAAATGATGGTTATCCTTAGCATGGAAAATATAGAGAGAATCAAAGCCAAGATCATATGACTTTAAGCTCTTGCTTTTTCAAGCATGTCCTGCTGGCTATGCAAATAATTGAATTTAGAGTACTGACAATGGATTGCAATCTAGTACACATTAGTGGTGATCAGTATGAAGTGTCAGTTTATTCATCCGTTCTTACACTCTCTTTATCCTGTATGCCAGTTTTATTTTAGCAGTCTCCCTGATTGTCACTCCTGGATCTTCAAAGGCCTTTGCTCTAAATGAGTTAATAGGCATCAGACTGTCCCACGAGAAAAGGATTCAGTAGATCATTTTTTATTTTGTGTAAAAATACTTCCTACCATCATTTTAAACTATCTGAGCACCTTTCCTTCTTGACCAACACTAGTCCCTATGAAAGGACTGTGTACATGCATTGCTTTCGGCTCGGCAGGGTGGGCTTCTCTTCTGTGAACTGATACACCTCACACAATCTTTTCTTAGGCAGTCTTTTCTGGAGTGGGGTGTTTTATTGTCTATAAGTTTCTTTAAGGTAATTTAATCTGCACCTTAGGGGTTCTTAACTAACATTTTTGAAGTACCTTAATCAGGAATCTACACTCCAGGGGTAGTTAGCTAACACTTGGAAGACCCTAATCAAGATTCTGTACTCCAGAGGCAACCAGTACATCAGCTGCTGTTCTCCTCTGCACCACTGCGTACATTAATTAGAACAAAACATGTAGAGTCATTTTTCACTGGTGGATGGAGGGGTGTCTAAGATGTATTCTTGACCAAGATTTTCCACAGAGATAAGAATAGAGGGTGAGAATTTGGGGAGGTCCAGTCACCTTCTAGCCGAAGGTAGGAACTGGATTTGGTTCTGGGCTTGCAGAAAGTCTGGATATGTCTCAGGTCAGTAGGGCACGGTAAGTGTCTGTTCTCACAGATGGACAATCCCAATGTTCTGTCCGTCTTTCCATCAGGAGATCACTGGCTCCACACCCTGACTGCATTCATTGTTTTCATTTCTTGTCTTCAGAACTCCTACTCTCTATTTTGAGCCAGGCTATTTTCTTTCCATTTCAGGAATTACATTTTATGTGTGATTATATAATAAGCAAATTAAATATCTTAGGAATATGAATTGTAGTGTGATTTTGAAGCACACAAATGGTTTTTTTTTTCATGGCAATTTTTTTTTTAATTGTTCTCAGAAATCTTGTCAGTATTGCCAGGTCCCATCTGTGGTGTAGCATTGTAGACAGGTAATTTGTTTGATAGTTCAGTGGTCTAATTAGGCTTGGCAAATTTTTCAAAGGCTCTTTATTGTTTCTTTTATTTTTTGAGATCATAATATAGTTATATCATTTCCCCCTTTCTTCCCTCTCCCAGTCTTCCTGTGTACCTTCCTTTCTCTCTTTGAAATACATGCTCCTCCTTTTCATTAATTGCTGTTACAAAGGCTCCTTTTCATATTGAATTCAGTTCAGCACTGACAGACAGTTCTTATGTAGAGTTTATATTGTTTAAATATAACATGTAATTCAAATCGGGTAGATCAAAATCTTTTACTAAAATTCAATCTAAAAATTGAATTTTAACTTTGCACAATTTGTATATAGTGTGTAATATAGTGAATGGCATCTGCCGAGAGTTCCTACAGTAAACACTGCCATTGTATGCTCTAATTAAGATGTAAAAACAGCAGTGCTAATAGGTGTGATATGGCATATTCAACAGGGAATTAAAGGGCCTTTTTTCTGCAGTTTTGTGATGTATGTGGTAAGCCCTGCTACCAATCGCTGATTTTATCTTAAAAAAAAAAAAAAAAGCAGCCATGGGCTAATGGTCTAGGTTGTTTTCCTGTACCCATTTGCAGAGTAATTAAACAAAAAGTCTTTAGTGTTATGAATTTACCTTGTCTACTTGCTATTTTTTGTTCGGTTTCTGTGGGGTAGTGTCTTTCTGTATATCCCTGGGTGGGCTCTAACTTGTAAGTGAGATTTCAGGTGTGTGCCACCATGCCTGGGCCTTATCTGTTATTTTTTTAATGTGTTATCTGTAATACAGGTATACAGATATGTGACTCTAAACCATGTAACCAGAGATACATAGTTAAGGTAAATGTGGAATTCTAGAGCTTGAAAAAGTCTTAGATATCTTCCGTGACCCTTTCATCAATCCAGTCGAGTGAAACCCTCTTTCCATGATTCCATGTTTTCCCTCAGCTATAGCTAACTATATCCACCTAGGTCTGTATAAGCAAAATGGTGTGTATAACAATAAAATACTTGGAGCAGGATTATAGGACAAATAATGCAGTGAAAGTCACCTCTATTATTTAGTACTCGCATTATGCTATCAGACAATAAGAATCTTAAAACTGCTGGGCCTGATGGTGCACAACTTTGCTCAGTACTTAGGAGGGAGTCAGAAGTGGGCAGATCTCTGTGAGTTCAAGGCCAGCCTGGTTTACAGAGTGAGTTCCAGGACAGCCAGGACTACATACAGAAACCCTGTCTCGAAAAACCATACACACAAAAAAATCTTTAGAACAAAATAAAATTCAGTTGTCAGAGTATTTACATTTAAATGATAAACTTTTTTTTTTTACCTTTAAAATGCCTAATACCTATAAATTGGATATCCACTTTAGCAAATCAGGTGCTTGGGAGTGATGTGGTGTTTGGAAAGATGCAGAGGTCTGTTCTGATTTTTGTGTGAAGCCTTAATGAATTTTAGTTAAGTTATTTTTGTACATTTTTCCCCCAGGGGTAATGGTACCCAACCTTGCAGATGTTTGTGAATATTAGACACGTCATGGTTGGTTATATTCCTCTTTTACACTGCCTTTTGATTGTCAGCTATATATGTGAACTAGATAGCACAAGTCAATTAGAAGTGGATCTGTTAAGTGTTTATGCTCCAAGAAATTTCAGAAGACAACAGAAAGCTAAAGTTTTAAACAGATGGGCTGTTTGTGACCATAGCATTTCATTATTCAAATCTTGCTTATGTGCTGCTTTTTAATGAGATAATTCTCATATTAGTGTGCATATAAGTAGCTACATGCCATGTTACCGAAGAGCATATTGACTTAAAGTACATTTACCTTGTCAGCAGCCACCCTGGCAGGTAGCTGTGATGTCTATGTGTCCTGTTTGTGACTCATAGGTGCACTTTTTGCAAGAGCATTCTGAGCAGGTAAATTCCCATTACTTTTCTTCCTGCCGGAAGCTCTTCTTGTAGTTCAGTCTCATTTCTTCCTGTGCCATGCTGAATTGAGGAGGCTGCCTGCTGCTGAGTACTTTCCTTGTTTTGCTGTGGGGTTGGATTCGTTACGTAGAGTATTTCTGTAGCCTGAGGTACCTTGTACTTCTTTATGTGTAAAACAAAACTAGGAACTGAAATATATGTTTTTATAACGTTAAATTAGGAAGTATTGATGATGTTTAAAATGTTGCCTTCAGATTGTCATCTTTCAAAGCTAAATAAGCCTTTGGGTTCTACTTCCAGTTCCATTAGTATTAGACAGTATACTGAGTACTGTATCATCAAACACACTCTTTTGTAAGGAATGCCATATGAATATTGTTTCTCTGACTTTCTGGGAGCCTAGTGAGCCTAATAAGACATGTTGAATAAATATATAGAGGATTTATCATAAGAGTGAGCTTCTATAAGTAATTATATCTTACATGTTACTAAAATACCTTTGGTTCACATTTAAGTTCATATTTCATGTTAAAGTATGCACATCATTAAGCTTACATTTTAGTCATTTAAAATGTAGAGATCAGTAGTATTAGGTATATAGTGTGTGCAGACAGTACTTTCATCCATCTGCATAACTTTTCATCTTATAAAACTCAAACTCAGTATCTATTAGAAAGTAATACTCTTTTCTTCCTTCTCCTTGCCCCTGACAATCTACCTTCTACTCTGTTTCTAGGAATTTGACCACCCTAAGTATATCATTATAAGTGGATCATAAAATATTTGTCTTTTGTGACAGTCTTATCACACTTAGTATGATGTATTCAAGATTCATTCAATTGCAGTGAGTCAGGTTTCCCTAGTTTTAAGGTGGAGTAACATGCTACTGTTTATATATATTTCGCTGATTGGTTCATGTGCTAGTAAGCACTTGGGTTGCTTCTAGATTTGGTGATTGTGGATAATGCTGCCATTATAATAATGGATGCTGTGCATAAAGAGCCTTTATGGATATATAGATGCATAGTTGAGAATTTCTGTTCATAATAGATACTGGTGTAGTTTGTAGCTTTTTTGTGCTGTCTTTGTCTTGCTTTGATATCTATGAATTACAGGCATTTGCAGTGATATCTAGGTTGTTACATGGATGCTAGAACTCAGTCTCCAATCCTCATGATTGCTGAGCCATCTCTCTAGCCCTAAGATAGCTAGCTTGTATAATGTAGTTTTTGGTAAGAACAAAGCTCTCAGATCATCAGCTAATTCCTTTCCTCCAACTACTCACTGGGATTAAGAACTACTTTTGAGGCTATTTCTTCCTTTTTAATGGTTTGCATAAAGGCTATAGTATAAAAATCTATATTTTATGTGATATTTGTCATGTAACTTGTCATAAGGTTTTAGTTGATTACTACAAAGTTGGTAAAAGATAATAACTAACACAAACGTGCACGTGTGCACGCACACTCCCACACTGTTCTCTCTTCCTCTCTCACTCACTTTCATAAGCAAGGTCTCATTATGTATGCTAGACTAGCTGAAATTTCCATCTAGCCCAGGCTTACCTTAAAATGAAGTCCCTATGTCTTAGCCCCTCAGTAGCTAGAGTGATGTGGTGTGGTCACAATGCTGAGTCATACATATGTTTAAAGAAAAATATGAGGGCTTTTGTGGTTATTTAATACTTATTATGTTTCTCCCAAACTCTTCTCATATGTGTATGTTGTCTTACATATTCATTTCTTTTTCAATTTTTGTAGTTATATACTTTTGCCTCTACATATGTTTATAACAGCTTTTATTCCCACTGTTTATCACTTCTAATTAATGAGTAGAAAGTTGAGGCTTGGGTTTGAGTCTTTAAAGTTCTCCTGAAACACCATCTATTGTATTTTAGAGACAGTATGTACTTAATTTATACTTGTAGTATAAATTAAGATCAAAGTAGTCTATGTAAAATTGGAGATTTACATCTTTCTATATAATTGCTTGTATGTTTCATTAGTAACCAATTGGTTTGAATTGGGGACTGTTGCATATTATTATATAACTTAATTTAGTAGAAAATTTCTCCGATTCCTTTAGGAGAATAATCAAAGAAGTGATCTTTATTAGTGTGCTGTGCTGTTGAATTCATGTGGACACTGGGTCTGATATCTCTGGTGTTCTTTTCTTTTGCAGTGAGGGAGGTGAACTTGCAAGACATCAAGGAGGACTTGGAGTGTGACCCAGAGGAGAACAGCACTCTTTTCATGGGAATTCTTATTCAGGGTCTGGCCAGACTGAAGAAGATCCCTGAGACAGTTAAAGCTATTAAAGAGCGTTTGGAGCAGGAGCTAAAGCAGATTGTCAAGAGGTCAACCACCCAGGTGGCAGACAGTAGCTATCAGAGGGGAGAGAGCCTCACTGTGGACAACCAGCCAAGGTAGAAAATAAGGGTGTGTGGTCTGGGGTTGGCATCTTTTTATTGTATACTTTCTAGGGTGGAGAGTAAATAACTCACCTTCAGTTGGGATTCTTTTCTTGAGTTGAGGATGCTATATTCCATACATACTCAGGCCAGGTATTA
The DNA here is from genome assembly GCA_907164525.1 of Lophiomys imhausi. Classification (NCBI taxonomy): domain Eukaryota; kingdom Metazoa; phylum Chordata; class Mammalia; order Rodentia; family Muridae; genus Lophiomys; species Lophiomys imhausi. Next base: position 3,920,150 of record CAJQZJ010032516.1, read on the forward strand.
TCTGTCTTGTTTTTGATTCATTGAGAAAATTCATACCCGTTGTTCATATTCACAGACAATAAATGAGAGATACAAAGTTGTTTGTAATGAAAAGTGTCTATCATCAAACCAGTAGCAAGGACGAATGAAGCAGTTGTTGAATATGTGTTAGTGATCAGGCTGTTTTGAGAAAATTTATGCATATTATTTCATTCAGCTTTTACAGTTCCTCTGTGAGCTAGTTTTTAGTGTCCACATCTTATAATTAGAAGAACTGTCACCTACAGATAGTGATTAGCCTAAGCTAATTTTTGGTGGCTGACCGGTCCTGAACTTGAATACAAAGCTACTTTGATCCTGAAGTTTGTGGTCTTTCTTCTGTCTGGTGTTCTCCTCTTTATCTTGTGGTAATATTTGTGAATAGAAAACTACTAGAAATTTCTGCATTTTCTTAAAACAATAAATAGGATTTGAATTTCAAAGTTTTTTTTCCCCCCATAGGAGAATATAGCAATTGTATTCTGATCCTAAGCTGTGGCTGTTATACATTTGAAGAATGTGTTTGTCAGATCAGATTTTAGGGAACAATAGTCCAGTATTGTATGACAGTATAATTTGATTTAAACAATAGCTGACAGTATTTGAAATTAGGACTTAGTAAAAAAAAAAATCTGGTTGATAAAAGTGATCTTTTTCACTAGTCCCTTCTTTATTTCTACCCTTCTCCCCCAACACACTTACCAGGCATGCAAGGCTGTAATGGCGTGGAAGAAAAACATGAGTGAAAATGTCAATTCATTGGCGAATATAAGGCAAATAGATGTGGTGGGGCATAATCATAATCTCAGTGCTCAGAGGTCTCAGGCAGGGGGACCTGGGGTTCATGGCCAGCCTATTCTCCATAGGGAGACACTGCCATAAGGAACAAAAAGTCATATGAGAAAAAAAAATTTCTCATTTGTTTGAGTGGATGTGCTTGGGAGATGGTACTGCATAAAGGGTGACACTTTTGTTAATATGCTGCTGTGCAGAGTCTACTGTTTTACCTTAACATGCACACATTTTCAAAACAGACACTAAGAAGAATTAAGGAAAAAGAATACTCACTTGGCCTAGACTTTCTCAGATTTTTTTTTAACATGTTGATAAGACTGATATATTCTATTCATATTTTCTGAATCGTTCTTGTATATCTAAATAATACTGAAACTGACTTAAAAACCCCTAAAATAATTTTCTTATGAGCTTCATTTAAAAGTACTATAATTGGTAAAGGAAAAAAAAATCCCCTCAAGTACTCTCTGCCTGTCTACTGTTATGGAATGCATCCTAAGAGATGGTTGAAGAGTGTCGGTTTTGTAGAGATCTGATAGTATTGGAGCTCCTGGTACTTACAGGGCTTCCTGCTTTAGATGAGGTTAACGGTTACAATGCTTCATAAGAACATCGCACACATGTGTCTGCATGCCAGCACATATGTTCATTATTTATTATTATTCCTTTGTCAGTGTTCATGTTTTTCTTCACTTATGTAATCCAGCTAGGCAATAATTCAGAATTGAACTTTACTTTTTTTCATTTCTTTGGTAGGTGGCTGGATTTCTGCAAAGACCTTTTGACTCTTTGCTAATGAGTACTCGAAAATTCTGCTTTGCTATTTGCTGTGTTGTTGCAAGTGCCCAGATGAATAGACTGAACTTTCATAGGGAAATAACATTACCATAATATATATTGGACATAAAGCAAAGGGCACAGATCAATAACTTTCCTGCAGCTCTCATTATAGATGCCCTAAAAACATTGTGTCTTTCATAGGATTTTGACCTCTCCCTCTTCTATTGCAGCAGCTGTTTCCATAATTCAAGACTGTAGATTACGCCAGAAGAAGTAAAAAGTCAGCTCCTTGCCATAGGAAATTCTAAATATTTTTCTGTAAGGAAGGAATCAGTCAGCCTCAGATGGCTCTATTTTTCCTCCTTCTTTCTTTGTTTTGTCTCCTCCTCTTCCTCCTTTTTTTGTTATTTTAAAAGTTCCTTCCTTCCTTCCTTCTTTCCCCTCTCTCTCTCTGTATTTGTTTCTGCTAGGTACAGGACCGAAGCAAATGGTTCCTGTTCTGGATTCTGTTTTTATTTTCCCTCTATAATATAATCCCATTTTATAAAAGCTAAAACCTACCTATTTTTGACTAGAACCCATTATTATGAAATAAAATATTACAGAAAAAAAGTCATTTGGAGTAAACAATGCTACTATATCAAAGATTAAATTCTTGGACTGGGATTTCAAATGCTGACAATTCTGAGTTGACCTCTGTCTGGTTTCTGGTAGTTATAAGGTACCTTAAATTCCTCAAGATTGTTGTGTTAATAACATTCATTAAAACATGAGTAGCGTTGTTGCTTCCAGACTCTTGGAACTTTAAAAAGGATGTTATCAAATTATTCCTTGAGGTATTCATGATGTTGATGTGTCTGAAACTTTACTGAGATATGAGTAACATCTGTTTCAGAGGGAAGTAAAACCACAGTGACATTATTAGTACCATTATTGTTGTTCTTTTATACTTCAAGACTGTTATGACGGGAGATACAAGAATCTGCTTTCTTTTGAGCAAAACTGGAATATAGGCAAAATCTCCATCCATTTCCAGTATGCACATTCTCTGTCCTAACACTAATGAAATAACTTATTCTAAAACATTTATATGCAAATGAAACTCTGAGGCAAGTCATCAATACTCTAAGTTTCCCTAGAAGTTTCATTGTTCATCTCAATCTTGTTGAATATATTGTGTTTGTGATGATGCAGGCCTCTTTCCATTTGTCTTATGTGAAGAGAGTTAATGTTGTGTGACATTTTGCTGGAAATGGAGATTGAACAAGGCTGTTGAGTTCTGTCTTGCTTTAATTTATACAGAGTCAGAATACTTTCATCAGCTTAAAAAAAGAAACCATTTTGGTTACCTATTTTTATTTTCTATTTTTTATTTCTCAAACTACCCCTTTTTTATTTGTAGGAAAAACATTTTATCTTTTTAGTTCTTTCATTACCTTTAGTGTTTGTAAGTTTCTGTACATTGTTAAAGGAAAATGCTTTCCAGCTGTTAGGCTCCTGTTACTGACTTGGTAAGTATTCACTTAGGATGATATGTGTTAAGCTAACCTAGCACAACCATTGTTCTCTAGCAAAGGCAACACAGTTTCTTCTACTTCAGATGACCAGAGTGGTCTGCAACCCTGTAGTTTAGAACCAGCTTCCTTAAATTTTGTTGTCTTATTGTTGATTATTCCAGAAAGTCTAGCCAATGAGATTTATATATCATTTTTGTGTCAAAGAAGTCAGAAGAAGTTTTATAATAGTTCACAAATACCAAAAGTTGGAGGAAAACAATGAAGGAGAAAACAATGGGCTTATAGGTATTATCATCTTGTCAAGATTAAGGAAGTGAGCCATAGGAGAGAGTGGTAATTGGAATGTATATGGCACTACTTTATTAGGTATATATATGAAGAAACACAAGCCCTGTTGTACTAGTAAACTGTGGGCCTAAAAGAGGACAGGAAGAATTAGATGATTTGAAGCCTGGACTTCAAGGTAGAACTTTCTCCCTTTCTAAGGAAGTCATTTTCAGTTTTTGTAAGACCTTTAATGTAAAGAAAGAAAATTAGATTTCAACTGTGAAAGAAAATATACATGTTTTGTTTATACATGTTTTGTATAAAGTGTTTTTAAGAGGAAAATATAAGAAGGAAATACACTTCAATTCTAAAAGTATTAAGGTTACAAGTTCAATTACATGATCCTCTCCATGTTACAGAATACCTTGATCATTTCATTTAAGTTATGAATTATTTTATTCAGAAGATATTACTGGTACTGAAATGCTTTTGTGGGTTATGGATCATCCATGAAAATAAATTTTAGTATAGAAAAATGTCATAGATCCACAGGCTTTGTCATAAAAATATTTTAATATGTATATCTATCCATGTGTATTTGGTTATTCATTTATTTATTTTTTATTGTATCTAAAAAGAAGAAAACAGAGAAGTAATTTCCCTAATTTAGTTCCATAATTTTATCCTCTAGTAGAGTGCCCACTAGGCTTATAGTAAGTATTGAATGAAAGAATGAATCCCACACAGAGTGAGTATCTGCTAGGTACCATACACTAAACTGAAGTGCTGAACAAGTGAGGCATGGTACTATCCACATGGAGTCTAAAGGCCAAGAAAGGGAGCCCCAGAGCAGTATATTGTTGTAAACTATGCTAAAAGGTATAGGAGTCAAGCAGAAGGCACAAGCATATGCTTGGGTACGTACCAGGAAATGGCTTGCATCACTGTTATTTTGAAAGCAAAGTAAGACATGTTCATTGTTTATACTAGTTGTAGTTGACAAGCTCATTTATTTGATAGCACCAACTTGTTTTTCTAGTTGTGCAGTTAGCATGACATCAACATCTCAATGTGAGAAGGGAAAGGACCCTTGCCTTGTCATTTTCACAGTCTGTGCTGACCCCAGTGGCTTATTAAATTTTTATGAGTACTGCCAAGTGTACTTTTGTTAGAGATGCACATTTTCTTGTTAAGGATAATGTTTTTGAGTTGTTATACTTGCTTGCCAATACATTATATTGTCAGATACTTTTATATTTGCCAATCTGAGAGGTAAAATCTGATACTTCTAGTATGGCTTGAGTTTCTTTTCTTTTTTTGTCATGAGTGAATTTACAGTTTTTCATTTGGATAATAATATATCATTGTGATGTTCTGGGTTATGTCTGGATATAATGCTTCAAAATAAGCTGGGTAGATAATAGGTGCTGAAAACCAAGTCAGACAAAGGATACTTACTGAAGCAGGGTGCTAGGTTAAGGAGGGCTTATTATCTTGTTACTTTCGGTTTTGGATTTTTTTTTTCTGTATATATACAGGAGCCACACAGATGAATTACACACAGCTACTAAGTGGCTAACAGTTTTTGAAGAGAGTAGATATTCTAGACCAGGGATCTTGCGACTTGGCACATAGATTTAAAACTCTTGAATCAGTTATCAGGTTTCTATTTAATATTTCAGGATTGCACTTGACAATATGTTACTGATAGATTTGTGTACAGATACACAGATTTGTGAAGACTACTTTATGTATACATGGTTCTGAAGGAGGGCCACACACATTGAATCAGGTCCTACTTATTGTGTTGGATTGTAGTGTGCTATTCACTCCTTTTGTTTCTGCCTGTTATGTGTGTGTCCTGTAATTGATTGACAGAGTATCGTTGTACTTGCTGAATAATTCTAACACTGATCATTACCCACTTTATAGTTATGGTTCTTTTCAAGGTTAATACTGGTCTCATTTCCATCACCTCCCCCACCTCCCATCTCCCATCTGTGAAGGTTATAGGATTTTCAAGACTGCATTGGATTATTTCTGTAAAGTTTAAAATGTATACCTTTACAATATTTAAAAAATCTGGAGTCTAGAACTCAGTAGGAGGACCTACTGATATAAAAGGGTATTTTTATAAAGTGGTTTTATCTATGAGGAAGTTGAAGTCCTCATACACCAAGGTTAACTTCATAGTACAAGTACAGTATATTTGTGGAAAGAGAAAGAAATGAAATGTTTCTCATGATTTCTTTTAGACCCGTGGCTGGAATCAGGCATGTGTTTCCTTTTCAAATAATACCATTTTCTTTCATCTCTTCTTTCTGTATTAGTTACTCTCTTCTCCTGAGTGTCTAAAAGGCAGGACATTGTAGAAATTGGTCACTTTATTTACAGAAAAGGCATTTAAGAGCAACTTTGAAGCAAGGTCAGGCCTTTGTCCTTGTGGCTTCTTGTAGCCATTCCCAGGCACTGCATGTAGCACCTGGACATGCTTGGAATCAGGAAGGGCCGCGATGTGATTTAGAGGAAGAGTTAATTCAAATCAAAGCAAGCGGGAAGCAAGTAAATTTAACTTCAGTGATTATGATTCCATTTGATTGAATCTCTACTTTTGATTACACGTATCAGTGAGAACATGCTTTAAATATACCCCGCTATTAAATATTGAAGGGTATGAAGAGTGATCCAGGGACACAGTGAAGAAACTCCACCATTCTTTAACTAGCATGCATCACTCATGACTGTATTTTTTTTTTTAAACAAATGAAAGGAAATAGTTGACTGTGGGACTTATCGTTAACTAAGGTAGGTAATTCATTACCATGGATGATCCTAAGTCTTTACTTGTAGCAAGGCTTAAATAAATTACTAACAGTTCTGTGACAGATGAAGTGACTTAGTAATATCAGTATGTTCACAGTTACTTTGTAAACATGAAGTTGAATAGCTACTTTTGTAGTTGCATATTATCCTTTGCTTTAAGTCTCTAGAAAAAGGGCTTGTGATTGAATGAGCTGGAATTACTTCTCAGGAATAAGTTTCTGAAAGCTTGGTTTGTATTTGACAGAGTTAAAAACTAATCTGCTCTTGCTGTCTCTTATGTATCTGGTTACCTCACAAATTCCTCAAGTGTCTTTGTGCATTTGTATACTAACAGTTACACACAACCATGTACTAAGAAACCTGAAACCTTAAGGTACGTTATCACACAGAAGTTTATGGGTAATTGCTTTTAATGTTCTCCTGTGATGAAATACTGCTTTTGGAATAGGAAAAATGCCTTTAAGAGTGGCATTGATATTTTAATTCAAAAGGAAGAAAGCCTAGGTTTATTTTCTAATTGTGGTTACTAACTTGCTGCACATCAGAATTAGAAGTTCATTTAAGGTCACCTCTCCAGAATCCCGAAGGCAGGCTTGACAAAGATGCAGGAAAGAGCTAACTACAGCCTGGGCCCTTAGTGCACTATTCATTCGGTGTGTAGCACTAATAGCCATCTCCTGTTCTTTTCTAGTGCAGATGGAGAATTAGTCAGCATTCTTCAAAGAGGATCTTTTTCTTTTCTTCTTTTTTTTTTTTTTTAAACATGAGGCTTTCAGTGATAAAATGCATCTCTGCCTCTTAAAAGTGGCTTCTAGATAACCTTGGAGATTAAATGGACGCTATGTCCTGTTTGAAATGTTCAGAATACTAGGTAATCAGATTTTATCAAGAAAATGTTTCTCTGAGATATAGACCAGCAAAGCTAAGACCATCTTGATATGATACCATTGATGACTGATTTATTTAATGTTCATAGAAAGTATTAACTCTGAATCTAGAACATAACAGTAGGGAGATAAATATTTTGTGATTATTGCCTTTGTCTGTCACAGGAAAAATGCAGAACCCTGATATTAAGGCCTCAGCAAATAAATAGTAGAACAGAACCAATTTTCTGTTTTGCATTGTTTGCTTTGTGACCAAGTAAGGAAGCTTCTTGGGTTTTACAGCCAAATTACTAATCCAAGGTTCCCAGGATGTTAAATTTAGATTCAGATAATCTTATCTCACCTTAAATATTGAACATTATTCACAACTTGATGGAGTGTCTACACCGTGGGTTCTTGTCTAGAGTAAGGGACTGCTTCCTGACAGTTTCTTCTTAACCCTTTGCTTTTTTGCACAGTGGCATTTGATTATGGGAACCACAGGGAGGCTCCAGGTAGGAAGTTAGGGAAAACACTGGGAGAACGAATGTTTTACTTACCTGTAGAAGAGGTCTGCCAGGTAATTGGGTACGTATTTAAAGATGGAATGCTTCCATATTGACATTTTTCTGGTGTTTTTCATTTAAAATATAGTTTATTGTAGTATATTCAAGTTCTGAATGTGTATCTTTTCGTATAGGTCCGTACTTCCTTATGTTCCCATGGTTTGGTTGATCAAATTATATATATATATATATATGAACCCAGAGGCAGGGTTCGAGGAAAATATACTAGTTTGAGGCCTGTTCTCATAATTCTGAGATGAGAGATTTTAAA
>CAJQZJ010032516.1:3928062-3943638 GCA_907164525.1 Lophiomys imhausi
ACTAGTTTGAGGCCTGTTCTCATAATTCTGAGATGAGAGATTTTAAAAAGTAGCAAGGCAATAGTGACAGTGCAGTGAGAAGCTTCTTTAGGATAGTAGTAAGATTAGAAGTACAGGGATTTGGTGGATACTTAGATCTGAGGGAGAAGAGGGAGTGAAGGTTGTATTTCAGGGTAAGTGTGAGTACTGATGTAATATGGAGAACTAGGTTTAGGGGAGGATATGATGAGTTCCATGCAGGCCATGTTAAATCTTAGGTGTGTTGCTTACTCTTGAGAGTGGTCCAGGAAGTATGTTGGCAAGTCCTTGCAGCTGATACTGAAGTCATTGTGATGTGTGCACTTACTAAAAGAGATTGAGGATGGAGAAGAGTTCATGGCCACTATGGAGGAAGCTTTTGAGATGGAGGTGCAGGAGAGGAAAGCAGCTCCTTGGGATTTGGGGCCAGTGGGAGACTTTTTACAGGAGTGAAACTGCAACCTTGTTAACAGTGATATTTACTAATAACGATAAATTGTTATACTAGGCCAGTGGAGCAATCAGCAGCTGAGAGGGAGGCTGGCAGGCCTGGTGGGATAGCTGCAGGGGCTTGGAGGGAAGCTCTCAGGCCTGGCTGGGCAGCCTCTGGGCTTTGTGGGAGGCTGGCAGGATCACTTGCCCTGGTGGATAAAGCCCTGGGCCAAGGGTGGCCTTCACCACCCAGAAACCACAACTCTTTTAGCTAATATATTATTGATAACTATAAACTGTTATATTAGGCCAGTGAGCAGCCGGTGGCCTGGTGGGAGGTCGGTAGGCCTGGCTGGAGGCTGGCTGGCCTGATTCACCTTAGTTGGAGACTTGAAACCTGCAGCTGCCTTTTCACAATAATTAAATACACCAAGACCTTTTAATGTTTCAGTGCTTAGGACTTAGCTGAGGAGATTCTCAACTGGAACCCAACCACCTAATCCCAACCAGCTGTGTGTCTTGCTATACCTTCAGAGCTCACACTGAGACTTGCTGCTGCTTCTGAGTCCTGGCAGGAAGAGAACTTCCTCTGTGTAAAACCCAGGGTTCCTTTCTTCATCCCAGGAAGTCCCACCTTCCTATATTTTGCCTATGTAATTGGCCATCAGTGACTTTTATTAACCAATCAGAGAGTGCCTCAGAAGGGGCAGTAACCAGATCTCTGAGCAATGAAATCAGCCTCTGAGAACCAATGTATTAGACTTTCCTCCAACACAGGAGAGAATTCCTTGGCCAGTGGAAGAAGCAACTACTGCAGCTCCCTGAGCAAAGAGAATCCTAGACTTTTGATAATATTCCAGTCCTACATTGTTCATTCTTTTCCTTGTGATTTCAGATGCCACAAAATTTGACTGTTTTCCTTATCCTGTACATTTGGGACATGTGTTGACAGGAAGGTGTGGCTACAAAGAAGCACAAAATAGGACTTTGTCTTCATTTCTGGCCCAGTGTTGTCTACCCAGGAGGCTACACATACTACTGGGTTTTTGTTTTGTTTGTTTGGTGTATGTGCATGCATTCATCCATTTGTTCATTTATTGTTTATTCGTTTATTAATTTTTGTCTCTCTGTGTGTGTGTGAGAGAGAGAGAGTGAGAGAGAGAGAGAGAATATGAATGAATGAATGAATGAATGAATGAATGAATGCCAGGGTTCACTTATAACCATTTTGTTTGGAAAGACTGCAGGAATACAGAGGAAGGAGATATTCACTCCTGAGTTCACCTTCCTTGTTTCCCTGAAAGCCTGGGTGACTTGTAGCTTGTAAATTTCTCTTTCTTTTATCTGACCTCTCTGAAGCCCTTGACTTTGTTGATAATTCTCTCCTCCTTGTCTTCTATAAATGTCTCTGACCTCCTCCTCCTCGGGCATTTTCCCAATCATCCTTTTCAGTGCTAGTTTTCCTAGGAATGTTGACTCTGACTCTCCCTCACATATCTAACTCTGCAAAGTATCTCTGCCTTATGGCCCCTTTCACATATTTATTTATTTAGTTTTTACATTTTCAGTATTTGCTTGTCTCCTGAGTTCCTGACTTGCTTATCAAGTACGCATGGCCCATTAATCTTAAAATATCCAGACTTATCCCAGCAGTTTTCATTCTAAGTTCTGCCTTCATTCAATTCCCCCACCTCTAGTTCCCTCCTGTTCTCCATCTCTTTCCCTTTCCTCTCTATCAAAAGAAATCAAGTGTCATTGGTGCTACTCAATCCACAATCCCAGACGGAGTCTGGAGCTCTTTTTTTCTTTATTACTGCTCAGTTACATCCCCTTGTTCTGTCTGTGTTCTGATTGGATCCTTCTGGCATCTGCCTTGAGGCTCCTAGGTCAGGTAGTCATTCTTGGCTTTATAGTTGGAGACTTTTGGAGAGGCTGATTTTTTTCATTGTGTGTGTGTGTGTCTATAGAATAAATTCTGGATTCCTCATGTGAGAGAACACATGTAATAGTTGTCTCTCTGTGTCTGGCTTATTTCACTTAATGTTTTCATTCATTTTTCTAAAAATTGCATAATTTCATTCTTTGTGGTTGAATGAAGGATCATTATATGTGTTGATGCTATAACTAAGCGGGTAAGAACGCTTGCTGTGAAAGCTTAGGAACCTGTGTTTGGCTGGAACCCACGTAAAGCTGGTACAGAGAACTACACAAAGTTCTCTGATCTCCATACATATGCCATGGCATGAGCATGTATGTCTCATGTACCCACATATTCCAAACACACACACACACACACACACACACACACACACACACACACATACACACACACACACACCCTGTCTCCCCCATCCACGTGCATACACACACAGTGAAAAAACTTAAAAAAAAAACCCAAAATACCTTTTCATTGTGTATATACAGCACATTTTCTTTATCCATTCAATTGTTGATGGGCATGTATGAAATTTATAACTTAGCTCTTGTGAATAGTGCCACAAGAAATGTGAATATACAAATACATCTATTGTGTACTGACGTATGTCCCTTCCGTTAGTCTAGGTGTAGTCTAGCTGGATCATATGGTTGGTATTTATACTTTAATTTTTTTTGAGGAACCTCCATACTGGAAATATTTTATTTTTTATATGCTATTTATGAAAGAAGGATAAAAAAATCTAAATGAGTCAAAAGAAAAAGTAATTTTTTGGCTTTATAGTTGGAGACTTTGAGAGAAGTTGATTTTTTTTCACTGTGTGTGTGTGTATCCAAATGAATCAAAAGAAAAGAAAAAGTTAATTTTTTTTCCAGCAGTTAGAATCCAGAGGAATAGCTTTCAGTATAGTTTTTTTTTTTTTTTTGAGTTACTGGGTGCCTGCCCTTCTTCAAGATTATGTGTGTTTCTTATTTACCACAGTAAAATTGTAGACACTCAGTATCTTTTTCACTCAAGACATAGCTGCTGCTGTTAGATCTTAAGCTATTTTGTAATGTAATTCAGATACCTTATATTTTACTTCTTGAATGTATGCAGTTACTAATTTTGATTAGACTAAGAAATACCTAGACAATTAGTTAAGTGTCCTCTAGATATACCGGCATTAAATTTCAAGATTTCTGTTCTGAACAATGTATTAATCATAATATGATCGCATGGTTGAGAGGTGATGTAGCCAGAAGGTGGAGCCCAGCTGGAGGCTGTAAGTCACTAGATGCATGTCTTTAGGATTTTATTTTATTTTGTCCATTGGGCCTTTTTCCCTAACAAATTCTGCCCAAGATCATGGGCCCACACAACCAATGGATGAACCCTCTGAAACTGTTAGTCAAAATGAATCAAATGAAAATGAATCTGATATTTAAGTTTAAATATCAGACATTCTGTCAGTGATTAGTAAAATGTTTTTTAGTATATGACAGGCTTTGATAATTATCACTATGTAGTTCCAGCTACAAAATCTATCTTTATGAGTTAATTTCTTCCTGCTCTAAAAACCGCTAGTACAATTGTGACTTTTTTTCTGAGATGTTTCCTATAAATAGGCAGTTAGTTATCTTTGACTTTTTTTTTTTTACCCAGAATATTTTCAGCCAGGTGTGGTGGTGGTGCATGTCTTTAATCCCAGCACTCAGGAGGCAGAGGCAGGTGGATCTCTGTGACTTTGAGGCCATCCTGGTCTACAAAGCAAGTTCCAGGACAGCCAGTGTGGTTATACAGAGAAACCCTGTCTTGAAAAACCAAATAAATCAAAACCAATAAAACAAAGCAAAACAAAACAAAAGAATATTTTCAAAGTTTGTCTTGCTGCCCCAGAGGTTATTTTATTTCTTGTCTGTATATATGTCCAATATAGTACATTGTTATCTGTTTAACAGACATTAGATTATTTTGATCTTTTGCTTGTTGTCACTAATGCTATTGTGAACATTTGTATCCAAGCTTTTGTGTGCCTATGTTTTCTGTTCAGTTACATGTGTGTTCTAGGAATGGAGTCTTTGGTCCATATGGCAATTCTTTATTTAATGTTGTGAGAAACTTTGAGAGCTTGTTCTGAGGAGGAAGTGCCAGTTTGCAGACCGACTAACATTGCATGGCAGTTTCAGCACTTGCTCATTCTGGTAGATTAGAATGTTTTCTTATTTTGATTTTGGTTTTATTTCACTGATAACTAATAATATTGTACATCTTTGTGTTGCTCAGTGGACATTAATATGTATTTTTTCACAACAATATGTATTTTTGTTCTTTACATATAGTTAAAATTACAAGTGACCCTGGCACACTGGAGGTTTTTTCTTTTTCTTTTTTTTTTTAAACATATTCTACATACAAGTCCTCTATGAAGCTGTGGTTTATAGTTTTTGCTTCTCATTTTGTGGATTAAGGTTTCTCCTTGGTGATATCACTTAAAATACAAAAACCAAGCAAACAAAAAGTAAGGTTTTCTCTTATAGCTCTAGGTCTATTACTATTACAGTTGTATTGCTATAAAGCAGCGCTGAGCTTTCTTACCTTGAATGGATGTATATCTCAAGCAGGTTAAGCTGCCCGTAGATCCTCCACAAGTCTGGCCCATCTCCTTCCAGCTAACCTTCCACGTCTCCCTCTTCTGTGGAGCTGTGATGGCCATACTGTAATGGCAGGTCTGGCTTGACCGTGAGTCCACAGAACTGGGTGAAGCTGTCTGTCCCTGTGCTGTGTCAGGACTCATTTTATTAAAGGTTGTTGTTTCTTCACTGTAGAGACTCTGAATCAGATGTCTACCTCATTTCTCCACTGGGTCTTTCCTAAGGGAGCCCTGCTCCCTTCCTTAGGCTGCTCTGATACCTGGCAGATGAGATGCACAGCCGCGGAGGACAGTGGTCTTGGAGAAAACCATTCCACCTAGAGTAGCTGCCTCACTTCCCATGTTTCTGTTCATTTGCTAGTGCACAGCTCTGAACCTGGAACTTTAAACTACTGGAAGGCTAAACCTCAGTGTTGTCTAGACTTCTGAATGCCACTGATTAACGTGTTGTCAAACAGTGCTAACTAAGTGCAGCATGGCCATTAAAGTTTCATTTTGTCAGAAAGGACATTAGGTGACACAACCACCATCATGACAGAAGTAATTAACAGAAGTTTAACAACTTTGAGAGGTCATTATCAAGAGAGTCTAAAAAAGTCAATACATTGCTTTCATGTTTCTCATTTTGGTATCTCTGAAAAATGCATATTGTTTACAGACACATACTTTGGAGCCATACTCCAAATATTTAAAATTATATATATTTTTATTAAAAATACTTAGCATCAATTTTAAGTAGAAACTTCAGCTGGCCTACTATTTACTGTGTATGATCTCAGTTGCACACTTTGTACCGATTATTTCTTAACATTGAACTAACTGTTTTAGCTATTATGCTTGGTTAGCTAAGTCTTCTCTCTGCTGGTATTTGTATGGCTCTCCAAAACAGAAAAATGTGCCATATGTAGGTATAAATCTCAGCTGACATTGACAAGTTAAAGTTATCTTTCAAAAGGTAAGAAGGCTCCTGCTTACCTACTCAATGTGTAATTTTTAGATTAGGCAAGTATACTGCAGGCTGGCAGCACTACATAAATTCTGTTGATTCTCTCGTTGAAATTGCAATGTCAAATAGATGTTAGACTTTTATCATGGGATAGTTATGGGCTGTCACATGGGCACATTAATTACAACAATTGGGCAATAAAGAAGCCATAGGAATAGATGATATGCTCTGTGTATTTGTGAGATTATAGTTGTATCCTCCATTTATGGTAATAAAGTCTTGTTAATTGACACTATCATAAAGTGCCTTTGCTTTACTGTTCTACTTTGCAGGTTGGCTTATCAGTTTGTTCAGGATCTGGGAACTGAGAAATATACAGTGAAGCTCACATTCTAAGGTTTTTAATCTTCATTCATGATATAGTCATTAAATTTACTCAGCAAGTATTTGCTAACCATCTTCTAAGTGTTCTTGAGTATAGAAATATATAATGTAGAGTATACTCAGAAAATATTAATGGAGAGGGAAGGCAGAATGAATACCTGTATAAAGGTAAATGTGACCCATATTTGTTAAGCTACATATGTGAGCCACATGAGCTAAGTACTTTAAAACTAGGTTGAACCACTCTCCAAGTCATGAGGAGGAAGTAATTGTAGACATGAAGATCAGTAAAATATAAAACTCAGTGGTAAAGAAATAGCTTTGTATCCATAACAGAAAGCTCTGTGCTTTCTCTAAATACACGTCTGTATTCTAGAATACAGGGAGTAAGAGGTAGGAGGATAAATGCATTGGCTTGGAAATCAACTTTTGTTCTCAGAGTAGCTGCTTTGCAGTCTCATTTTGTGTCCTTGAGTGTATAGCATCGGTGTACTAACCTGTGCCCAGGGTATCTCGCCATGATAAATGAGGTCATGTGAATGCCTCAGCTGCCCCTATAGTGACAGTCATATTGTTTAGCAGGTGTCTTTTTATTTTTTTTCAGACACCTTAGGCCATGCATTTGAATGAAAGTAAGCATAGCTTCCCATGACTAACACGATTAGTGTTCTTACCTAACCACTCCATGTATTGCCAGGGAATAGCATATTCTGTGTGGTATCTGCACTGCTGACTGAAAAATTTGTCCAAATCATTGGAGCCCACCTATGTGAATACAGAGTAGTTGTGATTCTGTAACCTCAAATGTGCTAAAAAGGAACTGTGTTTATGAGGCTGCTGGTTTAGGGACTTTACAGTGGATTTATAAATTCTTAAGTCATCTTCATTTAGTGACAGTACTCTGAAACTAGATGGATTTAGAAGATTGCTTAGATCTTGCAACTGTTCAAAGTCAAATCTGTTGGAATGTGAGATTTTAGTGTTTACAGTGTGATTTCTTACTGGAGCTGGTATTTTTTTTTCTTGCAGACAAGTGTAGGTAAGCCATTTGTGTGTGGTTGTATGCATTTATGTAAATGTTATTTATTTGTTGACTTGTTTTTCCACAGGTTACTTCTAGAACTGCTGGAATTGCTGTTTGATAAGTTTAATGCTGTAGCCACTGCACACTCTGTGGTCCTGGGGTACCTGCAAGACTCTGTTGGGACCCAGCCAACACAGCAGGAAGAGATCAAATTATACGATATGGCGGATGTGTGGGTGAAGATCCAAGATGTGCTGCAGGTAAGGGCTTCATACAAAGGCTGTCATCTTGGTTGGGGACAACAGCATAGAGCAACAGTCACCTAAATTATTACCTTAGGAAACAAACTGGATGATGAAGTAATGCTTTCAATGAAGGGAGATGACACTAATTTCTACCATTTTTAAAAGGACTTCTAATGAGCTATTATTATTATTAGGGGTCAGCTTTAAGAATAAGTGCTGATTCTCAATATGGAGCAATCAAAGATATCAGGACATCTATTCATTAGTTCTTACTTCATTGAAATTAGTCATATGTTTAACTTATAGATAACTTAAGTGGTTAATAGAGGAAGATCATGAGTTTGAGGCCATTCTGGGATTTATAGAGAATTAATTGATGGCCATCACTATGAAATGAGACCCTGTTTTAAAAGAAAGAACAATTGCATTTGTGAAAGAGATAACAATATTAAAATGTTTTAAAGACGTTTTCTGAACATGGCTGAGCTTAACTTTACTGACTATTTTCTTTCAATCACCTTTTCCAGGCATGAGGTTAAATGACAGGTCAGGAGCTTATTCCAAGAGATGAGAATAAATCTGTGGGTAGAAATGTATCACTTTCATTTGTTGAAGATCAAAGAAATTACATTAGTGTTTGATATGATACTGCTGATGTGGCATTTAGAAAGTGCATTATATTTTTCTCTTTGCTAGCAAAATATATTTGATTTAGCTGGATGAAAATTAGAAATGCAATTAAGAGTTAGCCAAAACAAGTTTGACATAGCTAAGTAGAAATGGTAATATCTACTTAATATTGAAAAGGTTAGTACATGTAGAGAATTGAAAAAGGTTAGTACTATGTTGGAATGAAATCACTTGCACAGAAAATAGGAATGTTTACAGTGATAAATAAATCAGGAATGCAAATTGCAGTCATTTTTGAGAATATATGCATGCTCCTAGTAGATTGAATAAGATTGATTCCTAGTAACTCATTTTCTAGACTTATTTTTGGGAGTGAGGTGAAGTGCATTTGCTGTGTTTAGATGGATTGAATCTACCTTTTCCTAATTTTTTTTACTAATATGTCAATTACTATGTACCTGTACTAGGTGCTTGAGAGATGTTTGTATATTGGATCTTATATCTTTATGGGTTTGAGCTGGTTATTTAACACTTTCCATCCTGGTTTGCTTATAGGAATATTTGCCACATAGAAATGAAACATTTCATGTTATAAAATAACATGTTAAAACAATTTCAGATATTGTTGGAATTCTAGACTTACAGTTTTGGCCATGTTGAAACTACCTTTTGTAGTATTTGTAGTAAGCATCTATAAATCTGAATGAACTCAGGTAAAACAGCAGAAAGCAGAGAGCAAATGAGGGTAGCTCACTGTTTTCTTGGTTCCTCTGGTGGGCACTTTTCACACTATTACCATACAGAAGTGAAGTCAAAAAGATTCTGTTAGCAGAGGTATCAGGGATCAGAGTCCAGGGATGTAGAGAGTTCTGAAATTTGTGAATTATGGTAGTGGAGAGGAGGAAGTTGCATGCAAAAGGACCCCTAGAAAATTTAAGGCTGAGTTGCCTGAGCTCTTGGTCAAACACATAGCGCAAGATTTAGCAAAACACAACCATGTAGTACTGACTCATGACTGGAGATTCTGAAAGGATATGCAAATACTTGGGAATGGGGAGAGAACATGCCAAAGTTCCTGTGGTTTCAGATGGGACATTATGCCTTAGGAACATAATAGCCCTTTTAATGATAGAGGAAAGGTTAATTCATACAACAAACCCCCAAAGTCCCTCCTGAGTTGAACTGGCCACTTGTAGAGTAATTGACTCACATATCTAAAGTCACTCTAAAGTAAGATAAAAGAATCCAGATTTCCAATAATGATGCACACCCACAATGTCTAGCATGCAGTTACAATACCTGTGCAAAAGTCTGAAAGCGTGACTCATATACAGGATGAAAAAGGACAAAAATCAGTATCTGAAGTGAAAACCTCACCAGGTGGAGTAAGTGGTGAATTGTATGCCCTAGAGAGGGTCAGTAGACCTGATCACAGGTCAGTGCCACCCACCCAAACCAAAGCACAGCGTGACAACAGACCAAAACCAAAAATAAATAAAATCACTAGTCTTCCTGATATAGGTTCTTTTTGTTTAACAATTATGTGGTTCCAGTGGTAGAGGGAGAAAATTAGGACCAAAAATTACCAGAAGAAATAATGGCCAAAATTGTTGAAGTCCAACCAATCCCAAGCAAGAATATTAACACTAGATATGTTATCAGTTTGCTGAAAACCAAAAGACAAAATTCTTAAAAATAGCCTGAAAAAACAGGGCATATCACCCATAGAGGAAAAATGGTAAAAATCATCACTACTTTGAATCAGAATCAGCATAAGCCAGAAAGAAATGAATGTCATCTTGAAAGTTCCAGGAAAAAAAAAATGTCAATCTAGAGTATTGTATCAATTAAAAGTCTCCTTTGACATGAAGGTAAAACAGACATTTTCAAATGAATTAAAGCTGAAAATATTTATACTTGCACTTAAGTGTAGAAAGGATTTTAAGCTGAAGAGGCACCAGATGGTAACTACAGAAAAAAAAAAATGTGGCTAGCAGAGAAGTATAATTTTCCTTATTTATTTATTTATTTATTTATTTATCGATGAGGTTTCTCCATTCATGTTTAAAGGAAAACTATTGATAATATATGATAATTTTATAACATATGGAGTTAATCATATAACAGTAATTTCAGAAAGAGTATATTTCTGGTAAACAAATCCGTTTTGACATAAGTTTCTTATAGCATATGTGAAGATGTATAATGTTTAGAATAAACTATGATAAATTCAGAATGTATAATTAAATCCCTAGGGCACTAAAACAGTAGAAAGAATATATTGTTAAAAAGCTTGCCAGAGGAGATAAAATTGATCCTTGAATAATTGATTAATTTAAATGAAATCAAGAAAGGAAGGAAAAAGAATAAATGAGAAAGAAAAGATAAAGAACAAAGCCAGAATGATATGGCTAGGGCACAAATAAAAAGATTTATACTAACTGTACAATATTGTTAAGTATAAATGACTAAACACCCCAATTAAATGGCAGAGATCATTCTGGATTAAAGACAAACAAAAACAAGACCCAAGCATACAATCTCAGTAGATACATTTTATTTTATTACTTTTTGAATTTTTAATTCATTTTAAACTTTTAGTAAAGTTTTAGGAATAATAAAAGAGTATCCATCTGTCTCTTTGTTGAAATTTGCCTTTTGCTAACATTTTATTAATTTGTCAGTTGTTCTCATGTACAGTACACACACACAACATACACACACACATACAGAGTTCTTTGAAAAACTTACAGTAATTTATGTGATCTGCATATTCTAGTTTTATCATATGACCCAATAATGTAGGTAATATAGCTGTTTATTTGTATTTATTTTAATCGTTCAGAATAGGACATTTAAATATGACATTGCCATACATGCAAACACAGTAATTCTGCTCCTGCAATGGACGGATTCTGTCTTTGCATAACTTATATTAATATTTTTAAGTTCCCAACAACAGCAAATTGATCCTAATCCTGCCATGATGAACTGATTATAGTTATGAGTGGTACAAACAAGCTATCTTGTCTTCCTTTTACTATGACTTTATCAAATGTATGTAGTTCCTACAACTTCAAAAACAAAACCCATAGTAAAAATGGTGATAAGTGAAACAACTTAAATTCCATTAGAGCATTAATATGTACATTGTATAAATTATTACAATATGTATTTCTGGGTTAAGTTTAAACTTCCATAGTTTAAAGTGGATGATTTGGGGATTATATTTTCACATCATAGAGTGAGATATTTTAGCAGCTTTAATGGAATACAATTTATATATTGTAAAGTTTACCCGTTTAAAGTACAGGTTTTATTGCTTCTCAGCCTGTTGGCTAAGGTCAGCTATATAAAGAACAGGTTTTACAGTGTGTTTACGGAATTGTACAACCATAATCACAGTCTAATTTTGAAACATTGTCTTTACTCCAAAAAGAAATCTTGAATCTATTACAAGTCACTTCCCATTCTCCACTTTAACACAGTCACATTGATCTCTCTATAAATGGCTTATTTTTATCATGGACCCAGGGCCTTCTTGTCTTTTTATTTTCTTTAGTATAGATCTTTGGAAATTTTTGTTTAATATTTAAAAATCCACAAGATCGGTTCAGGGCACTAGAAAGGTGTCATTTGTTTGTCATTTCTGTTCAGAATGTCCTAGGCATGATGATAAACTGGGTCCATGTGAAATTTTTTTAGGAGTAGAGATTGTGGGGAGCTGCAGCACACACCACCAACTTCACCATTGGTCCAAAGCTTATGATTTCTGTCAGTAACAAAAGGGATAAATGGACAAGGTTATTTAGGGATATGAAGAGAAAGGTTTAGCTGTAATAGAAGGTTTATTTTGTTCAGTAGAAGAAAAGCTTTGATTTGGTTTTAAGTTATAGAAGATTCTTGGTGTCATCTGGGCATTTGTGAATTATCTCTAGTTTAATAGCTTCTGAAGCAAATTGCCTATCAGATTCATTTAGGGATTGACTTAGCCCTACCTATATCTTTGAATGAGAGTCACTGTGGAGAGTAAGTAGATTCTATGCTTTTTAACTCCTGAGTTTATTCAGGTATATTCACTTAACTTAATTGTATGATTATCACTTCAAGATATTGAATATCAAAATGCTTTTTGAACAGTAGCACCAACAATACTCAGAAACATATTAATACGCATATTCACTCCTGCTTTTGATTTACTGCACTCGAGACTTTGAAAGTAGGGGAAGATCTTTGCTTAGGCACTATTGAATCTTTGGGAATTCTGTTTGGGTTATGGTGAGATAAAGAAAGGTTAACCAGATAGCAGTGAAAAGCACCAGGAAGGTAGGAGGAAGGCTGCAGACTAAGTCAGGGAAACAATTTTGGAGGACAGTGGGAAATCTGTGGCTTATATTTTTTAAGATATTGTCTAATAGTGAAACAAACATAGGCATTGATAGTGAACAATGCCAAAAGAATGCAAAAATGAAAGAGTGTGTCAGCTTTTGAGCATGTCCTCAGAAATCTGTTACATGATGTCGTTGACCTATCAGCTTCAGTTCAGTAGGTTACATATTTTAATGGTTGATTAATGAGAAATTATCGGGACTAAGTATCTGGTAAATACTAGTGTGTAAAGATGAACACATGGTAGTCTGTGAATTCTGACAAAGTCATAGAGAACCTCCAGTAGTATACATCGTACCGTCTGAATGTCCAAGCAGTACCACAGGAGACCCTGGCTGGGAAATTTCTGGCTCTATGGCAGATTTAGTACAATTTAGTTTTCATATGCTTCTTGGCAGGATGATCTTTAGGTTAGAAATTACTGTTGAAGCATGAAATAATTGAAAATAGCAAACATCTGCGTGTAAGCATGAATGAAAGTAAGATGACATGATGAATGGAGCTGTAAGTGTTTGGAGTTCAATTTTCAGTGCTTCTTTGCTTGGAAAATGTTTCCTGCTAAAAATTTTAAAGAATTTTTAAACATTAAAACTTGAAGAAGACAATTTCTAGCTTTTGAATACCTTGGCAGTTGCTTTCCTCGGGAACCTGAGCTTCCCCTGCAGGTAGAAGCCATCTTTTTGTTGGAAGCCCAACTGTCTCAGCATGTCTGCTTCTGGAGACAAGGCCGTTGCTATCACAGTGACAAGGTGTGGACCCGGTGACCACACACCGTTTCACTCCTTTTTTGCCTTTGCACTCTTGTGAACTGTTGTACTAGAAATACATATTTTTAGACTTCTGAGCAGCTGAACTGCTCCTTCCAAAATGTCACCTACTTGGTGTCATGCCTGTCATACTACATGGCTGCACATTTTCAAGTGTGTAAGACCAAGGTCCACTAAAAACACAAAAGTATTCATTTCTTACGAAACCCTGTATAACAGGAAATAAGCGGGTCACTTTGAGCAACCTCATTCTCCCAGCTGCATGATTTTGAAAAGATGTAATTTTTTCAATCTGCTTTCAAAACAAAGCTATCTATTTAGCCAGTGTTGGCTGAAATGTGTGATTCTTTGGTGTACCTAAAAGTGTGCACAAATGGAGGCAGTGGATCCCAAACACTCTGTTTATAACTAATGGTGACTCCTGGAATAAGTCGCCACTTTTCTAGTGTCTTGATGTCGTTTTCTAGAGAATGTAAAGTCATTTTACTTTGGTAATTGCTGCATTAATGTTTAAACAGTGATAAAATTAACCTCATGGAGAGAGAGCTTGGAGTTTGCTGTCAGGGAAGAAAATCCATGAAATTATTGGTACTGATCATCACCTAGAGGGGATTTTCTAGGAGATATTCTATTTCTATTTTGAATCTAGGGCTGAAACTGGGTTATTCTTAGGTTTTATTGTATTCAATATTTTAGCTAACTAAGGATTCCCATCCTTAAAGTGAAACTATCCTTTCAAACTATTTTAGCCACATAATTTATGAGCAGAATCTTAAGAAATTGTGTTTCTTCATTTTTCAGACTTGAGAATAGTTGACTGGTCTTTTAGATAGTATGGTGAAGCTGTCAGCCAGTGACTGGTTCTTCAGAATGGTGCTTCATTTTAAAAGTTCTGTTCTGTTTTGCAGTGGGGTAGAATGACACATGACAAGTAGAATTCAGCTCACATCAAAAGGCAATTCACAAACTTCCCTCTAAATTGCAATCAATTTGAATAGCACTAAGGCTATCCCTGTTCTGCTTCATGTTTACTACTAATTCTTATAGCAGAAAGGATTGCCAGCCAAGGAGATGGCTCAGGCCCTTGCACAGATGTGGTAGATACCCAAGGCAAAGTACTAGGGTATTCAGTGCTCAGTGAAGCCTGGCATAATTGGGGACCCTTAATACACTGAGCAATACTTTAGAAAACACAAACTTGGCAGGGACACCTGGACTTGGTAGATGTGACCGTAAGTCTGTTTTGAATTTCTCAATACCCGCAAAGGCCTGATTGTAGCTTGGCCTGTTGAACCACAGGCAGAAATAGCAAGTCTTTCAACCTTCTGTGCCCAAACCACACCTTTCTAGTTTTATCTGAGATTTTCTAGAGGATGAACTATTTATAAAGCCAAGTTGTGTTACAATCAGCTTGGTTCTGCTACTTGATATGTGTTCTTCAAGCTTGGGTGCACCTGAGCCTGTTCAACAAAGTATGTGCCTGTGACTGACTGGTAGTAACAGCCGAAATACTGTGCTATTCAAGTTTTCATGTGATCTTATAAAGTGAGCCAGCAGTCATGATCTTCCCTGACACTGATCATGTCTATCAGAGACTTAGAGAATTAGTAACCTTCAAAAATTTTGTTTTAAAATATGTTTTTCCTTAAATCTATTGAATTGTTGAAGAAACTAGCATATCTAATTTCTTTTTTTTAATAAATAAATTTATTTATTTGTTACTTCGGTTACATCTCCATCATATTGTCCTCTTTCCCCCCTTCCCAGCCCCGCCCTCCCACCCTCTACCCCCTTTCCCTTCCATCCCACTCCTCTGGGGTGGAGTGTCCCTACATAACAGTCCCCCGCCCCAGTTCAGCAGTCATATGAGGGCCAAGAGCCTCCTCATACACTGGGGGCCTACAAGGCAGTACCACCAGTGAAAAGTGTTTCATTGACAGGGAGAGAAAACTAAACAAACAAAAAAAAACAAAAACAAAAAGTCTATGTCCATGTTCCCTTTGGTGCGTTGGTTGTAGTATAGATATCTGATTTCTTGAAAATTGTGATAGTTTTTTTTTTCTTTTTTTTAATAATTTATTTTTTATTTCTTCAAGTTACATCTCAATCACAATCCCCTCCCTACTCCCCTCCAGTCCCACCCTTCCACCCTCCTCCCCCTCAACCCCCCCCA
>CAJQZJ010032516.1:3952193-3962253 GCA_907164525.1 Lophiomys imhausi
TGTGTGTGTGTGTGTGTGTGTGTGTGTGTGTGTGTGTGTGTGTGTGTATAGGCTCTGGTCCTGGGGACATGGAGGGTTGTTGTGGTTAATCTGTTCTCTAAGAAAATATCACCACCATTACCACAACCATCCAACTAACCAACTAGCCACCAACACAGAAAACAGGACAGAACAATTTTGGATTGTATGGAGATCTTTGTTTTTTGTTTTTGTTTTTTAATTTGGTGTTTTAAGCACTAGCTGCTATTATTGTTTCTTTTCTTTTTTTTAATGTAAGGTGTATCTTTTTTCCCCCAACATCTCTCCTTTTAGTGCAATAAAAGTGTCTTTTCCTTATAACAGTAAATATAATACAAAACAATAACAATTAAGCAACAATTATGAAAATTATAACATATAACTTATATTCCCAATGTCCACTCCATATTTATTAGGTAATTATTGTTTCTTTATTTTTTTACATTATGAAAAATTTCAAATATGTTCAGACATAATGTAATAGATTTCCATGCACCCATTATCCACCTTCACAATTACCAGTTTATGGCCAAGATTATTTCTTTCCTACCTATATTCTTTCCCCTATT
Source organism: Lophiomys imhausi (assembly GCA_907164525.1). Classification (NCBI taxonomy): domain Eukaryota; kingdom Metazoa; phylum Chordata; class Mammalia; order Rodentia; family Muridae; genus Lophiomys; species Lophiomys imhausi. The sequence continues at coordinate 3,952,781 of CAJQZJ010032516.1, forward strand.
TTGAACAGTCTTAAAGATAATATTGTTTCGTTTCTATTTCAATATGTGACTCTAACAGGTAAGAACTCTTTTTATAAAAACATAATCATAGCTAAAGCCAAATTTTTTCTTATCAAATATACACTAATGTTTAAATTTTCAGTTGTTCACATGTGAAAATTATATGCTTTTCCATTTGTGTGATTCAGGATCCAAATGAAGTTGAAATGTCGTTTGTTGAGTTTCTTAGGACTTTCAATCTGTCTGTACATTCTCCTTCCATTCTGTTTTATTTTTCATTGCCTGATGTTTATCAGTGAAACTTGATCACTCAGTCTGCAGAACTTCCTGTATCCTGGCTTTTGCTGATTGATTACTGTCATTTACTCTTTTCTTTTGCAGGATAACTTGAAGGTAAAGGCTTGATTTGATTTAAGTGTATTTGAGGTGTCATGTTTACTTTATAGATGGCAGTAGATACTCTGTTGTTAAAGGACTAATATGGTTAAAGTAATATTTTTTTGGAAGATTAATCTGGCAATAATGTTCATACCTAATTGTTGGAGAAGGGAATGGATGGAGAGATACCAGTGAGAAGGCAGCTTCAGTCAGTGTGTTGCTGGAAAAGGCTGGGCAGTATATTGAAAGGCAGTAGAGACTGGAGAAATTTGTGAAAAACAAATGGCTTTCCATGTTCATGTAACCTTTTAATATGAAACTCCCCAAGTCATCACTTAGTGGCAACATGTGTAATGATTCACTTTCTAAGTTCTGGTAGAACAAGAAAGAGCTTCAAGAAATATAGAAAATGGACTCAAAAGCCAGTAGGTTAAAGGCAGTGTCTTCCAGAGGCTGGTGTTTTCTTTGGGCATCTATCTACACTGACCCCTTTTGGTGGAGGTACAAGCTCCATAATGTGCTTATGGAGATCCTTAAGTGAGCTTGGAAGCGCTACGAAGACAGAATGCATATGTGGCCCTGTGGCTGGGGGACTGGATATATGTATGATTTAGTGTTTTTTCTTTCTTTTCCTTGCAATTCTTGTGCTCTCCTGCCTGAGCTCCCTAGGTCTGAGTCACTGTTAGTGAGACTGGACATTACTTGATGTTCTATCTTGTTCTAGAAGAATTTAGAAATTGTGAATCGTTAAACATGTTGTCACTAATTAAATGAATCCTAAGAAAGCATATTCCTCCAAAATACCTCTTAAGGTGCTCAGCATTATACCTGCTTACTCTTTTTACTTTAGATGCCTTTTTGACTGTTGTAGAAAGATGGCAAGATAAATTTTTGCCACCAAATATACACATCTAATTCAAAGTTTAAAGATGGATGATCCTTCTTTATAGTTGTGTTCAAATCCATCTTCTTTTTTTATCCTCAGTAAAATTATATAGAAAATAGTATGACATTGAAAGTACAACTTTTCTTTTCCTCATCTCATTCTGAACTTCTCATAATGATTTGTTGGTAATTTCAAGGAATTGCTTATATAAGATACTGAAATACACCTTTTTAGATTAGCTACTTGAAGGTTTTGTATGGATTTGGAAATCTAAAGTGAACAGCTACAAAATCCATGCTTTGGCTGTGATTTTATGGAAAGATGAGGGCTGTAGCAGAATGAAGTACAGCAGATGATGGCCACTTTCTCGAGGGTGATGAGCAACAGCACGTAGATATGTGTTAGCAGCACGATATGGCAATGAAAAAGGCCAGCACTATTTCTGGCTGTGATGCATGAAACAACATGTCATTGCTGAGCCAGGCTGATCATCCCTTTCTTCCAGTCCTCAGGAAGCGGTATCCTGATGTGTGCCCTGGTAGATAGACTAAAGGGTAAGACTCCGAGAAATAGTATCGGCGGTCATTAAGGACTTCTATAGGACATATTTTGTTGCCTTTTAGTGGAAGTGGCATATTTGGGAGTGAGTGTGCTATTAAAATGTGTGTGTACTAAAACTTTTCAGAGATAGGTATATGCTGTTGGGATAGTGAACACTGCAGTGTTGTTCACTAAAGAGGGCTTTGACTCCTCATGAGTTGGAATATATTTAATATAGTGGACTTATAGAGATCACACACATACTTTCACATATAGCAATTTACAAAAAAAGGGACTTGTTTATAATCAGCTCTGTTCTGCTCAGGAAATCACCACCATTGGCCATGTTGGATAGGATGATAAGAAGAAACAAAATAACAGGTGATATAGATCTGAGGGGTTTGATGGGGTATTTAAATACAATTTTTTTTTTTTTTTGGTTTTTCGAGACAGGGTTTCTCTGTGTATCCTTGGCTGTCCTGGACTCACTTTGTAGACCAGGCTGGCCTCGAACTCACAGAGATCCGCCTGCCTCTGCCTCCCGAGTGCTGGGATTAAAGGCGTGCACCACCACCGCCTGGCTTAAATACAAATCTTACATGTGAACAATAGGGACCGAATAGTTCTTTGTAGTAATCTTTAGAAATTCAGATATGAAATGGAGAAATTATTTACTTCTCACAATAGGGTAAGCCTGTGCAGCAGGAAGAAATTAAGAAATACAGAATGTAAGTAGAATGTCAGTGTGTATTTCTGCAACAAACTATTGGACCATGGGATATCCTCCTGGGGAAATACAGTTGGATTTTGTTGGACTTTTGTTTTTGACAGAATTGAATGTGTGTCATAGGGAAATAGGCTGAGTGTTCCTCTAGGCATCTTTCACTTACCTTTTCTCTGATTTTCTGTTTCTCTCTCTCTTTTTTTTTACATGATGTGTTCAGAAAGAAATTTCACATCTTAGTTTTGTATGCGCAGACATATTGTATATGATTTTCCTGATTGACATGGGCTGAAAAATATGAAGGTTTGTTGCTGTTGGGGTGACCTGACAGTCTTTCCTCTGATTTTATGGAGTTATTCCCTCCATCTGGGCACAGTGTTAGGTCTGTACTGATGGTGGCTAAGTGTAATAGAATGTGGTGGAATATATTAGACCACAGTCTTTTCCAAAGATAGCTCATAATCCAATGGAGACTGCTCCCCAGCATCCCAGAGGTACTTTGGGATCCAGAGAGCTTTGGAGGAGAGGTGTGTGATACTCTCGTATTTTCCCCTTCCCCCAGAATCTTGCTTTCAGGAGAATAGCAGATTTTGTGCCCCTAGATTCTGTCCTGTGGAAACATGATCATTTTTCTTTACTGAACTCCTTCCCATGTGGTGATGGCACATATTCCAGATTCTCTGTAGTAGTAACATTGTCTATTAAACAAGGAAACTGACACTGCAAGCTGAACTTTAGTTTCACTGTTTACACTCTACTACTTAGTAGTAAGCTAATCTTACTTGAAGCACTTTGTTTTCTTTTTTTTTTAATAATTTATTTTTTATTTCTTCAAGTTACATCTCAATCACAATCCCCTCCCTTCTCCCCCCTCCAGTCCCACCCTTCCACCCTCAACCCCCCCATCCTCTTCCGTTCTGTTTTTTTTTTTTTTAGTTTAAGGTATTTATTTTTCCCCCCAACAGCTCTCCCTTTCAGTCCAAATAATGGTTCTTTTTCTTATAACTATAAATACAATACAAAACAACAGAAATAAATAGGCCACAATTATAAGAGTTATATGGCTTAGCATACATTCCCAATGTCCAGTCCATATGTATTTGGCACCTGACTTTAACATTCTACTATCTAACCATCTCCATGAGTTTAAAGTCCTATATCTAACTCAGCTTTCATACTAACTTGCCTCACAATTTTAAAAACATCTTCTTAGTTTCATGAGGTCCCATTTATTGATTGTTGATCTCAGGTCCTGAGCTGTTGGTGTTCTGTTCAGGAAGTTGTCACCTGTGCCAATGAGTTCGAGGGTTTCTCCTACTTTTTCTTCTAGTATCTTTAGTGTGGCTGGCCTTATGTTAAGATCTTTGATCCACTTGGAATTAAGTTTTGTACAAGGTGATAGGTATGGGTCTAATTTCATTCTTTTGCAAGTGGACATCCAGTTGGACCAGCACCATTTGTTGAAGATGCTGTCCTTCTTCCATTGTGCGTTTTTGGCTTCTTTGTCAAAGATTAGTTGGCCATAGGTGTGTGGATCCATGTTTGGGTCTTCAATTCGATTCCATTGATCCACTGGTCTGTTTCTATACCAGTACCATGCTGTTTTTATTACTGTTGCTCTGTAGTACAGCTTGAAGTCTGGGATGGTGATACCTCCAGATGTTTTTTCATTGGACAGGATTGATTTAGCTATTCTGGGCTTTTTGTTGTTCCCGCAGCTTCCAAAACTAAGAAATGACATACCAGTGGCTGCCTGGACAGTTCCCATTTTCACTCCATACATTACAGCATCAATCTTCAGTCATTTGGCCCCATTTCTCTGACAGACATTGGTTGTAGAGCAGGAATTATGAAGGACTTACCTACCCTGTCTTGGCAGAGCTAGGCTGTCGACTTATCTGCTTCCAAGTTTTGTCCTTTTTGGACAGAAGTCTGTCTACAGTTGAAGCAAGTGGTTTTTCTTGCCAAGAGAATGGCTTACCACCAATTCAATCATCTCCCACTGGAGATTCTTCAATGCTCATCTTCTACTTGGAGTAATATAGGGGGTGCTGTCAGGAGCTGACATGTCTCGATATCAAAAAATCTTAAGTTAAGAAAACATCTTTGAATGCCATATTCTGCAGATCTCTTGAGGTTTTTGAAGATGCCCTATCTATCTTTCATTTCTTAGCTCAGCATTCAGTATCTCCACAATTTGCATAGGCTGCTGTCAGTCCTACCTGCACTTGCTGTGTAGTACAGCTGTATTCAAATTATGTCATTCTTTCCTTCTGTTTTCCAAATACACCTGTCTTTCTTTGGACTGTGTATCTATCCTTCTGTTTTTGCCCTCCTCCCTGAGCATCTTTTGTCTTGTAATATAATCCTTTGGTTTTTCCTTGAGTCATTCAATTCTCTTCAGGAACTCTATGAACTTTTTGCTTTTAGCAGTGTACTCATTTGACATATTTGTATTTACTTTCCTTTAAGCAAATTTAATCAGATTAAAGGTTGTCTCCTCCACCCAGGGACATGATCCTTTTACATCTTTTAATTTCTCAGTGCTTGTGCTGGATGGTTTTATATCAACTTAACAGAAGCTAAAGTCATCTGAGAGGAGGGAACCCCTATTAAGAAAACGCCTCTGTAAGATTGGGTTGCACCCTTGCTCCAACTGTAGACAGACTACTGTCCAAAAAGGACAAAACCTGGAAGCAGGTAAGTCGACAGCCTAGCTCTGCCAAGACAGGGTAGGCAAGTCCTTCATAATTCCTGCTCTACAATCAATGTCTGTCAGAGAAATGGGGCCAAACGGTTGAAGATTGATGCTGTAATGTATGGAGAGAAAATGGGAACTGTCCAGGCAGCCACTGGTATGTCATTTCTTAGTTTTGGAAGCTGCGGGCCCTGCACTTCCTATATAATCAGATATATTTATCCCTCTCAGGTCTCTGAGGTGGTTGAAGAATAGATAGCTAGAGTCTCATAGTTAAATTTTGAGTTGTTTAGGAATCAAGAGGGTGTTCTGGATCTAAGAAGATGTTTTTAAAATTGTGAGGCAAGTTAGTATGAAAGCTGAGTTAGATATAGAACTTTAAACTCATGGAGATGGTTAGATGGTAGAATGTTAAAGTCAGGTGCCAAATACATATGAACTGGACATTGGGAATGTATGCTAAGCCATATAACTCTTATAATTGTGGCCTATTTATTTCTGTTGTTTTGTATTGTATTTATAGTTATAAGAAAAAGAACCATTTTTTGGACTGAAACGGGGAGCTGTTGGGGGGAAAAGATATACCTTAATCTTAAAAAAAAAAGGAAGGGGATGGGTGGGTTGAGGCGGAAGAGGGTGGGAGGGTGGAACAGGAAGGGGGAGTAGGGAGGGGATTGTGATTGAGATGTAACTTGAAGAAATAAAGAAAAAAAAAAAGATTGAGTTGTAGGCAAGCCTGTAAGGTATTTTCTTAATTAGTGATTGATGGTTGGTGTATAGGGACAGCCCGTTGTGGGTGGGACCATCCCTGGGCTGGTAGTCCTGTGTTCTCTAAAGAAAGGTTCAACCCAGGGGAAGCAATCCAGTTAGAAGCATCTACCTCTCCCCCCACCCCCACCTCCACCCTGTTGCCTCTGTGTTATTTCCCACCTCAGGGATCCTGTGCTGTTAGAGCTCCTGTCCTGTCTTGTTTCAATGATGAACAGTGATCTCCAAGGGTAAGCTGAATAAGCCCTTTCCTCCCCAGCTTCTTTTTTGGTCTTGGTATTTTCTTGCAGCAATAAAAACCCTGAGACAAATTGGTACCAGGACAGTGGGGTATTGTTGTGACGACTTGACCATGTTGTTTAAGGAGGAGGATTGTGGAAGGACTTTGGAACTTTGGGAGAGAAAAGCTATTGAATGATGAGCTGTTCTTTAACAGCTTGGATGATAAGAATGTTAAGAGCAGTGTAGATGGTGGAGGCCTGGCTTGTGAACTTTCAGAGTGAAGCTGGGCCATTGATGGGAAGAATCTGTAGTGTCTGGTCAGCTGGGAGTGAATAATCAGCTGTGATGAACAAGAGACCACAACTACTAAAATAAAACCATTGCTTTGCTAGGACAATGGATACTGGTAATCTGTTAGTAAGCCAGTAGACCATTTGAAAGAAGGGGATTTAATTTATTTATTGTGTACCCCACCTGAGTTTGACACAGGTTGTTATGTGCAATATGAACCTACTAAGTGCTCAGTGAGCTGGTAAATGAGTACTAGATGCTCAACACTTACTGTGATTGGTGGTTGTAGATTTACAACAAACTTTTTTAAATTTACAACAAAATATATTCTTATTTTCCTTATATCCATATGATCAGTTCTAATTTTTTATTGTGATGGTACTGGGAGGTGAAAGCTTTTGTGAAAGAATTAGGTGTTTGAGAGTAGAGCCTTCAAGGGTGGAATCAGTACTCTGTCACAGGCCTCAGGGATCTCCCTCTACCTTGTGGTGTCATAGTTAGAATGTGGCTGGCTGGGAACCAGGAAGCAGGCCTTCACAAAATGCCATATTTGCTGCTACTTTCATCTTGGATTTTCCAACTTCCAAAACTTTGATGGACTATATTTCTGTTGCGTATGAACTACCCAGTATATGTTTTTTTGTTATAGTATTCCAGACAAAGACGAAATTAGGTTTCAAATGCCTTTTAAATGTGATGAACTTTGGAGACTTAAAAATATATTGCCAAGAATCATAAAACTGTAAGTGTGATGTGTTGTAGGAGGCCAGCTCCCCCTGCTTTCACTCAAACTAGACTGCAGTTAAGTTCTTCTAAGAAGGTTCTACTGGCCAGGAAGTCTGACTTGAGACTGTCACAGGGTTGTTGCCATCCTGGGTAAGGATCATTTTCATCATGATTATGACAGCATACTTAGAAAGATGCTGAAACATTTGGTAGTACGGTAGGCTAAAATAACTATCCAAGATTTTCCTTTATTCTTTAGGAAAGGACATTTAAAATTTTGATTTTCTTACATTTACTATAAAAAATTTTCTTAAATCTTGCCATAAGTGAAGCTTACTATTGCTAAATTAAATCCATTTCTTTCAGTGATGTATTTGCAGTGTTTAGTGATAAATTTTTCTTTAAAACCTTTGGCGACTCTATTCTGCAGCTCTTTGGAGTGTTAATTAATCAGAGCATGCCTTTCACAGGAGGCTTAGCTGCTGGTGAGTGGTGTGGAGGTCTTACTTCTCAGTATGGTTTGCAAGGGGTTCTGTGGTCCTCTGAGAGGTCAAGTGCTATGAAAATGTAAGGCGTTTACTGCCACTCCTGATCGACTGGACAGAACCATGCTATCATCATTGATGGTTCTTTTGCATAGTCAAAGAATTAAATTAAGAGTCACATTAATTTTCAGCTCCATTAGAGATGCAGGAATCAGAAGGATGTTTGCCAAATGGGAAGGGACTAAATTGGTAAGAGAAGGAAATTTTAATTTCAAGCTTAAAGTGAATGTTACAAATGATCTAGCAGAGAAAGCATCTACTAAAAGTATTCTTTCCAAGGACTAACACTGTGAGACAGTAAGAACTGGAAAAACAAATTGTTAGTGTACGAAATGAAAATCGCTAGAATTGGGTCACTTTATTCTAGTAACTTTTTTCTGAGACCTCAATTAAAGCTGTCTGGCTACCCTTTGTTAATTAGTAATTTTGACACTGTTGTTTTGTTATTCAGCATTTCTCGTTGATATGACAGAAAACCCAACAGAGTTAACTTGAGGGAAGGGAGGCTAATTTTGGCTCACAGTTTCTGCTGACACAGTCTGCTGTGGTGAGAAGACATGGCAGATGACAAAGGCCTGGGTTGTGACCATAGGAGCTTGCAATATGGTTTATTCACATCTTGATTGATCAGGAAACAGAGCATGGTTGCCAGTGATTCTGGCCTATAGCCTTCATAGTATTGCCTGATGTGAGCCACATTCCCAGCCATGCCACCTGTCTCTGTCCCCCAGCCCAGCCACAATTCACAACCTGCCAAGAAGGTGCCAACAGCTGGCTTCAGGTATTCAAATGCATTAGCCTGTGGGGCTGTTTACATTGGGATCACAAGTCTCTGTGATTACACTGTTGGTGATTAAGCACAGGCACACATTGGCCTTTTTCGTATCTGGCACTTGTTGAAAATGATGCAAACTCCTTTTCCATGTAGATGGCAAGATTCCTGAATAGGGATAGGGTCATTTAGAGTACTCACATTAGGACAAGTTTGTGTTTTAAATGTAAAAGAGTCATATAATTTTCTAGTACCCATATATAAACACCATCTCACTCACTATATATGTATGCAAAGTGGTTCATTTGAGGACATTATCAGGGCCAGAGTGATGAAGACAGGAATGCAGTGAAGAGCAGGGTTTTTCTCCTTTGAAGTAAACACTTAGGGATAGCCAGAAAAGCACGAGAAAAATCTTCATCTCCCCTGTTATTCTCCTAGTTTTATGTCTGCTGTATGTTTCTTCATCCATGGCTGCTGGGATGCAGATAGAGCACAAACATGCACAGTATCAAAAGGAGCAAGTGATTGCAGCCTCAGGATGGTAGCTCTGACATTACTGAGACTAGGTTTAGGATCTTGGAAACTCTAGAGGAAGTTTAGTGTTCACATTGAAATAAGAAAAAACAGGGAACCTATATATATGACACACACACACACACACACACACACACACACACACACACACACACAGTTTTTAGAAAGGGAAAGGCCATCTGTTCATTCTGTCTGCATTTCTGTGGAGACTTAGTCTGACAGTGAATCATTTGGGCTTCTTAAGAAGAAACTTGTACTAATACTGTACTGAATGGGAAAGAGTAGGGACAGCTAAAATTTCTCCTTTAGGGATTGTTCTGCTCTCTATTTCCCAATTCCTTCCCTCTCTCCTTCCCTCCCTTCTTTCTTCCTCTCTCTCCCCCTCT
>CAJQZJ010032516.1:3962263-4017199 GCA_907164525.1 Lophiomys imhausi
TTCCCTCCCTTCTTTCTTCCTCTCTCTCCCCCTCTTTCCCTCTCTCCCTTCCCTACTTTCTTTCTCCCATACTTGCACATGAAAATATAATGACTTTTGTCTATTTTTTTTGTTTGTCTTTTCTGTCTATAGTAGAAGTTCTTTCTATGTCTCATTATGAAAAATTCTCAAGGTGGCATCAGGAATGACTTTTGACAGGCAGGTGGTTTTCAAAGTATGATTTCCCAGACTACCAGCATCTGCATAACTTGGAAAGTAGTTAGAAATGCAAATGTTCACATTCTATCCCAGATTACTGGCAGAGAAACGTTTAGAGGCTGTGTTTAGCAATCTGTGGCTGGAGAACACAGAATTCAGCACTTATACTGGAGTAAAGAAATGCTATCATTATTTTAGAAAACTTCACCCAGGCATATGGTAGTGAGTGTGGCGTGGTGCAAGCTTTCCATGTATTGTTCCCTTCTGCTTTCCCAACCTTTCTGGGAACTTGCTATTTATTCTTTGATTCAGTAGTGACATTGTATTGGTACACATGTGATCCAGGCTTAGAATCTTGATATGATTTCAAAGTCAGTTCTCTTTACTGCTGTTGAGCAGGAAGATTTTGAGAAGAATGGTTTTAAGTGACTATTCTTGAGACTTTACCACTCTGTTTCCAACCCACTAAGGGAAGGCTTCTAAAGAGGTCAAGCCAGAAGATGTTGCCAAGAGCAATTTACACTATAAAAATGTTACTTCCCGCCAGCTCTGACCCACTGAGAGGGGCAACCTAATACCTTATGTTCTTCTAGCCAATGCAATACCTTCCTTCTCACTGAACTGCCTTCCTTCTGTGGATCTTGATTCCTTAGATGACTTTAACTTCCTGTAGCCAACTGCCTGTCTCACACTGGAAAAGCCACCACAGTAGAGTGACTGTCAAGGCTGTTCTCCTCTTTCAGTGCAAGAGCTGAGCTGAATGAAATCTGGCTCTATTGTATTGGTGTTGTAAGACTGTACATTTGTCACCTTGTTTAATTTTGTTTGTTTGTTTGTAGGTCAGGATCTCACTATTCAGCTAGGCTGCTCTGGGAATCATTATCTAGCCCAGGATACAATCCCCCTATTTCATTAACTCAGGTGTTGGGATTATAGGCACTTACCACCACATTTTGCTTGCCATTCCCGTTTATTGTGAACCAACTGGGATTGTCACTCTGAACCTGAAGCTTGTCATTTCTGCTAGACTGGCTGGTCAGGGAGTCTCTGGGATCAACTGTGTACTCCACACTGGGGTTAAAGATCCATGGTGCCATGCTTATCTTTCAAATGGGTACAGGGTACCAAACTCAGGTCTTCATACTTACACTTTGCCCACTGAGTCTTCTGTGTATTTTCCAGTAGCTACTCAGCAATTTCATAGAAATACTTAGTCCTTCTCTTTCCTGTAGTCTTCAACTTGTTCTTTGTGCTGTTTACTTATTTTGTAGTGCTAATGGTTTTCTTATTTCCCCTGAATGTTTGTACTTGTCATTCCCTTGGTGTAGGTGTCATTTGCTGCTCTCTGACTTTGTCTTCACTAATTAACTAATCAAAAAATATAACTAATATTTAATGAACATTAACATACCACTATGGTTAATACTTCACATATTTACTTACACTGTCTCCACATCAATAATGCCATTTTTATTTATTCATAGATGGAATAATTTCTTTAGGGAGTTTTAAATGGCCTGTCTAGCCATTAAGTGCTGAGACTGAAATTAAAAATCAGCTCTTTTGGAGTTCATTTAAGTACTTAATGCTGTATTGTGTACATGTTTTTTTTCTTTTTACACATATACATGCATATACATGTTTTTAAAATTATACTCATTTTTAAACATTGTCTCACTGTATATCCCCATTTGGTCTGGAACTTGCTATGCACTTCACACTGGTGTCAAATTAGCAGAAATCCACCTGCATTTGCCTCCTGGGATTAAAGGCTTATACCACCATGCTTGGCCCATGATTTAAAAAAATTTTTTTTCTATTCTCTTCATTTATTACATCCTGACCGTAGTTTCCCCTCCCTCCCTTCCCCATTCCCAGGTTCATCCCCAGATCAGAGAAAAGAAGGCTTCCCAGGGACATCAACTAAACACGATTTAACAAGCTACAACAAGAACTAGCACATACCATCACATCAAGGCTGGACATGGCAGTCCAGTAGGAGGAAAAGGTTCCCACAAGCAGGCAAAAGAGTTCCCCGCTCCCACTGTTAGAATTTCCCCAAGACCATCGAGCTACTCAGCCAGAACATACATGCAGAGGACCTAGTCAGACTGCTGTAGACTCCCTGATCTCTGCAAGTTCCCATGAATGCAGGGAGTTGATGCTGTGGGCCCTGTTTTTCTCTTGGGGTGTCCCTGACCCCTCTGATTCCTCCAATCTTTCTTCCTGCTCCTCTGGAGGACTCCCTGAACTCTGCCTAATGTTTGGCTGTGGGACTCAGCTTCTGCTCCCACTAGTTGCTGGATGAAGTCCCTCTGGTCTCTTTGATGATGATTCTGCTAGGCTCTGGTCCCAGCTCACGTTGCAGGCAGGACAGTCTGTAGATTGAAAGTTTTGAGGCTGGACTGGTGACCCATCCCTCCACTTGAGGCCTTGCCTGGTTACAGAAGATGGCCAGTTTCGGCCTGTGTCCCCCATTACTAGGAGTCTTTTTTTGTTTTTTGAGACAGAGTTTTACTATGTGGGTTAGGTCTTAGATTCACAAAAACCTTTCTGCTTCAGCCTTTCAAGAGCTAAAATTGTAGATATGTCTCACCACAACTGGCAGATTTTTAAAGCATATATAAGCCTTTATGGTTTTGTCTACTTTGCTGCATTATGGTACCTTACTTATGTATTAGGCTTGGCTGGCTTGTTATAATCTGGAAAACTAGTATTTAGAGACTAGTATGCAGGTCTCTAGACTAGAGGTCAAACACCTAGAATTCTGATTCTTCTGCTAGGGAGACCAGATGGTAGCAGAGGCCATGGTTAGCTACAAACTTGAGGGTAAGTTCCATTTCATATGTATCATGGTAGATCATGGATATGGTAGATATATACCTATGTCATAGTACTCAGCAGCCTGGGAGTGTTGCCAAATGGTGAATACTTGTCTCAATTAATTACCTTTAAAATAATTTATTTATTTATTCATTCATTCATTCATCCACTTATTATTTATCTATCTATCTATCTATCTATCTATCTATTTATTTTGCATTATTCTGTACTGCATGAATGCCTCAGCTCCAGAAGAAAGCACCACATCTCATTGTAGATGGTCAAAAGCCACCATGTGGTTGCTGGGAATTGAACTCAGGACCTTAGGAAGAACAGCCAGTGCTCTTAACCTCTGAGCCATCTCTCCAGGCCTCAATTAATTATTTAATTAAAACATTTATCTCTAATGGCTCAAATCATCTCTTCCTTCTCAAGAAATGACATTGTTTATGTATGTATTCAGACTTGCATATACACTTAGGTTCCATTTTCACTCATTATAGTATATGGTAAGGTACACACATAGACCAATAATCAGATATGCTTACACCAGCGTTTTCTTGATTTAGTAATTTCTTTCGGTCTGTCATTCATGTACTAAAGAGGCCCAACACTTACTTAGCTTGTGAAAACAGAGGATTCTGGGTATGTTGGTGGTGAGTTGGTTATAGACTTCATTCCTTCTAGTGTGCCAACCAATACCTTTCAGTCAGGGTCTTTGCTTTCCTTCTTTACAGTGGTAGCGATTGAACAAAGGCCATGCACACGTCAGGCAGGAGATGTCCCCTGAGGGGTACCTCTGTTCCCAGCCTGGAATCTTAGTGCCTTCGTATGTTTATAGGAAGTGTTCTTCTTGCATCATGCTCACGGTTTGCATTTTTTCCTTTTATTCATTTGAGGCTAGATTTTTAATGCAGTGTACACAGGAAGGGGCAAGGCTTAAGTTTCTTAAAAATTTCTTTTAAAATTCTCCTTGGTAATCTTTTGTTAAGACAGCTTTACAGAGAGAGAGAGAGAGAGAGCTGTGTGTACCTTACCATATACTATAATAAGTGAAAATGACACCCAAGCTTATATGCAACTAGAAAGTTGAATTTCTGTTGTACAATTTGGTATATTTTAATAAATTCCGCTTCTCTACTGAATTTTGAAAGATCAAAAACAAAAAACAAACAAAAAAATAAAAAAAACCTAACCAAAAGAAAAAACTAAGAAAACTGGATTACCTTTAGTTCCTTTAATGAAGCCCTAACTTGGTGACTTTATTTACATATATTTGAGTGGATGCCTTGTGACTTAATTAGCTTCTGGAAACTGATTAGAGAATGTAAAGTGATATTTAATTGCTTATTATATTTTAATGACATAAAGGTTAAAACATAGCTAGCTCAGCACTGTTATAATCATTTAGAATTTGTATACTAGCTACATTTCTAAACTGCTTTTATTCATGGAAATTAGGCAATCCTCCTAGCTTCCTTTTAAATTAAGGCAGCATTATCCATAAAATGTTGCCATTTTCAACATATCATTAATATTATTCTTTCAATTCAACTGCACCTTGTTAAAAGGGTGAAGAAGTTATTAGCTTTATAACCACAGAAGGAAAACAAACATTCCTCAGTGCTCTTGAAAGTAAGCAGGTTGCAGTTGTATGTCATTTCTTAGTTTTGGAAGCTGCTGGCCCTGTACTTCCTGTATAATCAGATAAATTTATCCTTCTCAGGTCTTTGATGTGGTTGAAGACTAGATAGTTATAGTTTCATAGCTAAATTTTGAGTTGTTTAAGAATTTAGAGGCTGTTCTGAATCTAAGAAGTTGTTTTTAAGTTGATGATGCAAGTTAGGATGGAAGCTGAGTTGGACATAGAACTTTAAACTCATGGAGATGGTTAGATAATAGAATGTTAAAGTCAGGTGTCAAATACATATGGACTGGACACTGGGAATGTATGCTAAGCCTTATAATTCTCATAAAAGACCCTTCTATGAGGCTAAATATATAATTGCATTATTATAATTTTGGATCCAAAACTAAGAGAGTTTTCTGACTAGTCACACTTAAAACTGAAAAAGAAATTTGAAAAAAAAATGAGCAAATTATATTCACAGTTATGCAACCATTTACAGAACAAATTGAATTAACACTGTTCTTTCATTCTGGAAGTTACTAATAAAACTATATCCATTGCCAAAATGAAAGCAGACACTGTAAGTAACCACCTGAGAAGGTTTGCTGTCTGAGGGTATTTATCCCACAGAATCCTCTAAAGGAGTCTGTGGCATACTGGCTTAAAAGAGCTGCCACTTTAATATATTCTTCAGGGACAACAGAACCAGTTTACAATAAGAATACAGTGGCACACACCTGCAATCCCAACATTTGGGACACAAACAGAACAACCATGAATTTATTGGAAGTGTGCCATACCTAGGGAAGCTGTTTCAAAAGAATGCAGTGAAGCTAAGGGAGTCCCACCGGTTTTCAGTGGTCCCAGCCATCTCTCATTTCGACCTACAGAATGTGAAGCTGGCACTTAGGGCCAAGGGAATGAATATACTCAGATTCCAGAGATTGACGTAACTCAAAGAAATGGGCCATGAGCAGGTGAGTAACTAGATGAAGTGACAACCCATGGTGGTAGAGGGCAGAGTTGGTCATTTAAGTCCTTAGACACAATGAAGAGCTGTTCCAACAGGGCTCTGAGTGACGTTGCTCTTAAATAGGAAACTTCCCTTCATTGCCACCCTTGACCTATGCTATGAAAGGACAGGACTGGTCCAGATTGGTATTTACCACGGCTTGGCTGTTCTAGCGTTCCTGTAAGGTTATGGGGCTGGAGAGGTAGCTGGGCGGTTCAGCGCATGTATTAAAGTCAGGACTCACGTTTGATTCCCAGCACCCATGTCAGGCAGCTCAATAGGGTCTGCAACTTCCGCTCCGGTGTATCTAGTGCCACACTCTGCACTCTACAGGCACCGCGCTTGCCTGCACACATACACACAAACTGAATATAATAAAAACAAATCTTTTAAAAAAGAGTTAGCTCTCTGTTTGGTTCACTGAGCACTTGATGTGCAGTCATGCCAAACTGAGATGTCCTGTGAGCATAAAACATGCTTCACTTTAACGGTTATCATAAAAAGCATGTAAAGTGTTACTCTCATAGCTGTCATATTTTTTACTATAGATCATGTAAAAACACTTTTGTAACAGAAGTGACAATCAACTTGGGTTAGGTGTTTCACTTTCCTTTTCTGGTGATTATTTTTTTTATCATTTTTTCTTTTTATTATTTTTTTATTTTGTGAGTTTCACATCATGCACCCTGTTCCCACTCATCTCTACGTCCCCTCAGACTCACCCTCCACCCTCGAAACCTCCCCCCAAAAAAAAAAATCTCATCGTGAAAAAAAAATAAGCAGGCTGCTAGAGTAGAAGAGTAGGACTGGATAGAGAGAAGAAAGACATGGAGTAGAGTAAATGGAGTAGTGGAGCAGGGAAGATGGGATTTTTTTTTCTTTTGAGATTTTAATATTATTTCATTATTTCTCCCTTCCCCTTTCTCCCTCCAAACCTTTCCCTATACCCCCTTTCTTTCTTTAAAATTCATAGCCTCTTTTTCATTAATTATTACACACACACACACACACACATACATGTATATTCCTGAATATAACCTGTTCATTCCTTATAATGTTGTTTAAAGGCATGTTTTCAGAGCTGACCATTTGGTACCAATTTGTGTGCTCTTTCTTGGGGAGAACTATTTTTTCCCACTCTCAGCATTTCTTATTTACTTGTAGTTCTTTGTAGGGTTAAGGCCTTGTGGGCTTTTCTCGGTCTCCTTTGCATGTTTCTTGGTTTTGTATTTGCTCAGTTCTTGTTTAGGCAGTTGTCCTGTCGAGACTTTATGGGTGTAGCTTTTGACATTACTAGAAGGCACAATCTCACAGCAAACTCCCTGATCATCTGGCTCTTAAAATCCCTCTGCCCCTTCTTCCACAATATCACAGAGCCTTAGGTTCAGGACTAGTTTGTAGATGTATCCACTGGGACTGGTCTCCACAACTTTGCATTTTGATTGGTTTTGTTTTTCTGTAATAGTCTCTACCTGTTGCAATGAGAAGTTTTCTTGATGAGGGGTGAAGAGTACATGTGTATGTGAGTATAAGGACAAATGTTTAGATTATTGTTAGAAATTATGCTAATTAGTAAAGTGGTAATTGTTGGTTTCCTTCAAAATCGAAAACTTCACTAATGCTGAGTAGTTGGCTTAATTTCTACTACCACGCATGGTCTCCTTCTTGTTGAGTGAATCTTCAGTCTAATTAGCAAGGTGTTGGTTGCTGCCAAGGTATGTGTGCCTGTTCGGTATCGTTAGAGTATTGGTGCCCTGTAGTCATTGTGGTTCACAGGCATCATAGCTTGTTAGGACTGGCAGTTGTTTTTCTCCTTTGGAAGCTTGTCTGCTACCTTCTGTTGTCAGGAAAGCTAGTCCTCAGGGAGGAGACATTCAAGTCCGTTTTAGCTCAGGGTCCCCTGGGCCCTGTGTCTGCTGAAGAACATGGTGTCTCTGGGGGCAAGGAAGGGAAATAACAATAGGCTATATGTTTTGGGAATCTCTTGGACAGCCTTGAACAACAACTCAAAGGAGGGATTCTCATGTCTGGCATTGGGTTTTTGTTTTTATGTGATCTTTAGCTCTTGGAAGGAACATTGTCAGTCCAGATAAGAGAAGCTTATTTAAAATATATATATATATTTATATGCAGAATTATATATCTTACAGGTTGCTTTACATAAACACTTTGTAAGACCACTAAACACTATTAACTGCTTGGCTATCTCTCTTTCCCCTGACAGATTTTATGATGCTTTCTCCTGTGTTTTTGTTCTTAGGAGGTTTTGCTTTCTGTGATAGCATGATAATAATGTCAGATACTTGAGTTTAATTTGTGCTTTAAATTTTTGACTCTCTTTGTCTCTGTTTCAGACTCTCCCACTCTCCTATTTACTTCATCATTTTAAGCACAAAAGTTAGATCCCCTTGAGGAATTCACCTTTGGCTCTTTTTTCTCCCAGCTTTAGTCTTTCTTGGCCATAACAACTATCCAAGGTTCTTCTGATGTCCTCTTTCTTCATGTGCTTTCTCTTAGTGGGTTGACACAATGCATGAGGTGATGGGCATAGGAATCGCTAATTCTGGAAAGTGATTTGTGTAATAGGAGATAGGGGACTAAGGAACAGAAACAGAGAACTGAAACATGGAGGTGGAAGTAGGGTAAAGCAAACAAAACGTCCAAGACCTGGGAGTGGCCCCAGGACTGTCTGTAGCTAGAGATTTCTCCTTGGAGTCAAGTTGCTAAACTCTTAAGTAAGTTACGTAGGACGTAGTAGAAAGTACTGAAATGTCTTTCCAGTTTTGTTTTCCATCAGAAGATTTGTCATAGTTTTTAATAGCACTCTCCTTGTTGCTAGGAATCACTCACCGTCACTCTTCATACACAACATTGTTTCTTGATGCCATAGTCCACATGTTCTCCTTGTTGTCAGTCTAGAGTGATCTTCTGGGCAACAGATTCTGTCCCAGTAGTGATCCCGGTTTAGGTGTCATTTTTTTTCCTCTTCCATTTAGTCAGGTGTTTAATTTCTCTGTGATTTTAGTCTTTTAAAAATTATTGATAGTGTTTTTAGGTTTTTCTAATAATTAAAGAATAAAACATCAGTCTGAATCTTTTTCATTGAAGATTTAACATACAGATACCAGGTAGTATGTACAAAGACTGTTGTTGACTTTTTTCAAAATTTGAATTTAGTTTCTTCATCCTTTTAATCTATTTCTGAATGTGTGTTCTATTTTGCAGTTGGAATATTAATTATCCTTTTAAGACAACTTACTACCCAAAACACATTAACTGTGTTTTCTCTTAAGAACAATGGTGGCACATTTTCACCTGACAAAGGGAGTGGGCAGAAAATTAGGTAATGAAATAGTTGTTCCAGACTAGTACATAATTAAGAGCTTTGTAAAATTCTCCCAGGAAACTAGGAAACTAGAGATGACTTAAAATATGTAAGTTATCAATTGTGCTACTCAATAAATAAAAAATGGTAATTTTTTTCCTTGTAAAAATATTTATAGCAAGAAGAAACCACAGTTTTAAGCATTAATTTTTTTCTATCAACTGTGGGAGATCTTGTATTACCTTTTTTTTTGGGGGGGGGAGATAGGGTCTCTCTCTATAGCCCTGGCACTCACAAAGTAGACCAGGCTGACCTCGAACTCACAGACTTCTGTCTGTCACTGCCTCCCTCCCTAGTGTAGGATTAAACGCGTGTGCCACCATGGTTGGCTCTGTGTTACTTTTTGATGAACACTAGTTGCTATTGGATATTTGTGTGTGTTGCATTGTATGTGGTGTAATAAGCATTGCTGAGTTATTCTTTCATTCAGGTAGAAGGTCAGCTATGTATGCATTTCATCTATAGAGAGCGAGTTACTGATAAGTTCGCTAAATTGGTGATTCTCAAACTCACCCAAGTCTATAAACCTCTGGGGTCTTCAGATTAGATACTTGTTCAGCATCTCTCAGATAGGACTAGAGAACTGTATTTCTAACAGGCTTTTGGGTGATACCAGTGCCATTTTAAATAGTTTTATTTAAGGCATTGCATTTTTGCTTAATGTACAGTGCTTCTAAATGTGCAGGTTATTTTCTCTCCCCGTGGACATGTGCCTGTTTAAGAATGATAATGCTCAGTAGTTTATTGTAGCAGCTCAATTTTAACACTCCTATGGAACTTGTGAAATTTTTGTCCTTTAAATGTTTTCCTGTGGAACAATGTTAAACTTCTTCATGGACTGACTTAATCTCTTCAGTGGTGTGCCCTGAAGAAGCCCCAGCCGAGGAAGGAGTTTTAAGACCAGGGAAGCCCGCCCTGCATTCCTTCTGGAATGCCCTAGCACTTTGGTACAGCTTGATAATGATGGGGTTGTAGAGTTTCTTCAGTTCTTTCTGTTGGTGTTCAAACCCTTCCTTCTCTGTAGTCTGATTCTTATTCAGTCAACTGATGATTCTATTACACTTGTCTAGAGTTTATGCTTTGTCCTCATCATTGATCTTAACTTTGGAGTTTCTTATTTTCTTTCTTTCTTTTTCATTTCTTTTTTGTTTTGTTTTTTGAGACAGGCTTTTTCTGTGTAGCTTTGGATGGCCTTGAACTCACAGAGATCTGTATGCCTCTGCCTCAGCAGAGACGGGAGAAGCACTATAGAGTCAGTTGTCTTATAAATTCTAGAGTTACAAGGAACAGGATGGTGATGGTGCACATCCTTAATCCCATCATTTGTGAAGAATACACCCTTAATCCCAACACACTGGAGACAGAAACAGGCAGATCTCAGAGCTCAAGGTCAGCCTGATACAAAACAAGCTCTAAATAGAGAAAAACTTCTATCCAGGGGTGGTGGAGCACATCTTTAATCCCTTCAGATGGGAACCACAGGTCTTTGATCCCAATACTTAGAATGCAGAGACACATAGGATTTGGAAGGATTTAAGTTTAAAAGCTACTTACAAAAGACCTGCTCGATACAAACAAATTGTCCCTTGAGATCTCAAACTATATACACTAAAGGTTTGTTTAGCTCCAAAATAAAAAAATAATCTCTTCTTTAATCCAGATTGAAAGATAATACTTTATATATTGTCAAAAAACCAAATTTGCTCCAGGAAAAATATTACCTGACCCCCCCCCACCAAAAAAAAGGTAATTGCCCCAGAGTTAGGATTACGGCAGGGCTCTGTTCTTATCTTTCCAGGAGACTTAAAGCATTCATTCAAGGAATCCAGGGACAACTGGACAAGGGAAACCTCAGCAGAAAACAGATCAGACACGGAAGAAGACAAGCGGCCCAGACGATCCAGCCTTGCAGACTTCCTCAATAGCGTTTCCTCAAAAGTCTACAACCACAAGTCCCTATGTCTTTTAAGATACATACTGTTTCTCCATTCTTAAAAATATCAGGAGCTAATTTCATTCTTTTACAAGTGGACATCCAGTTGGACCAGCACCATTTGTTGAAGATGCTGTCCTTCTTCCATTGTGCTGTTTTGGCTTCTTTGTCAAAAATTAGGTGGCCATAAGTGTGTGGGTCTATTTCTGGTTCTTCAGTTCGATTCCATTGATCTACTGGTCTGTTTCTATACCAATACCATGCTGTTTTTACAACTATTGCTCTGTAGTACAGCTTGAAATCTGTTTTTTTATTGTAAAGGATTGATTTAGCTATTCTGGGCTTTTTGTTGTTCCATATGAAATTGAGAATAGCTCTTTCCAAGTCTATAAAAAATTGTGTTGGTATTTTGATAGGTATTGCATTGAATCTATATATTGCTTTTGGTAGGATGGCCATTTTTATTATGTTGATCCTACCTATCCATGAGCATAGGAGATCTTTCCATCTTCTAAAGGCCTCTTCCATTTCTTTCTTCAAGGGCTTGAAGTTCTTGTTGTACAGGTCCTTTACTTGCTTGGTTAGAGTTACCCCCAGGTATTTAATGTTGTTTGTGGCTATTGTGAAGCGGGTTGTTTCCCTTATTTCTTTCTCAGCCCATTTGTTGTATAAAGAAGGGCTTCTGATTTTTTTCAATTAATTTTGTATCCAGCCACTTTGCTGAAGGTGTTTATCAGCTGTTTAATTTTTGGGGTCGCTTATGTATACTATCATATCATCTGCAAATGGGGATAATTTGACTTCTTCGTTTCCAATGTTTATCCCCTTGATCTCCTTTAGTTGTCTTATTGCTCTAGCAAGAACTTCAAGTACTATATTGAAGAGATATGTTGAAAATGGACATCCTTGTCTTGTCCCTGATTTTAGAGGAAATGCTTCAAGTTTCTCTCCATTTAATTTGATGTTGGCCACTGGCCTGCTGTATATTGCCTTTATTATTTCTAGGTACGGTCCTTGTATGCCCGTTCTCTCCAGAACTTTAAGCATGAAGGGGTGTTGGATTTTGTCAAATGCTTTTTTTATTTTTTATTTACTTTTTATATATTTTTTAATCTTTTTTATCTATTTGTCTGCTTATTGGTTTGTTTTTTTTTTTTAGTTCTCTCTCCCGGGCAATGAGACACTTTTCACTGATGGTACTGCTTCGTAGACCCTCAATGAATGAGGAGGCTCTTGGCCCTCATACGACCTCTCAGCTGAGATGAGGGACTGTTATATAAGGACACCCCACCCCAATGAAATGGGATGGAAGGGTTAGGAGGTAAAGAAAAAAAAATGAAATGTGATGTTTTGGCCTTTTACTACTAATTGTCATAAACTGTTTAGGATAATTAAGAAATGCAACCTAATGGTTATGCAAGCTGGTCATTCTGTTAGGTACTATGACAGCCTATTATAGTTATTTTCTAAGCTAATCAGAAATAAACCGGCAAGAGACAAGCAACATCTGCTTACCCTAATATAAGAGATAGATAGGGCCTCTTCAAAAACCTCAAGAGATCTGCAGAATATGGCATTCAAAGATGTTTTCATAACTTTATATATATATTTTTTGTCCTTTTTGGGCAACATTCTATCTACAGTTGAGGCAAGGGATTTTTTTTGCCCAGTGACAAGCTTGCCACTAATGCAGCCATCTCCAAATGAAGATTGTTCAATGTTCATTTTCTACTTGGAGTAGAGTGAGGGGTGCTGTGAGGAGCTGACATGTCTCAATATCAAAAAAAAAACTTAAGAAAACATCTTTGAATGCAAAATTTTACAGATTTGTTGAGATTTTTGAAGACCACCTCTCTATCACTGTAGATTTGGATAAACAAATGTTGCTTGTCTCTTAGCTACTTGATTTCTGATTAACTTAGAAAATATCTGTGATGAACTACGCTAGTACCTTACAAAAATGACATGTTTGGATGACTGTTAGTTTGCATTTCTTAAGTATAAACAGTTTATGACGGTATCAAAAGGCCAAAACTTGGGCTGGAGAGATGGCTTAGCAGTTAAGAGCACTGGCTGTTCTTCCAGAGGACCTGGGTTCAAATCCCAGCACCACATGGCAGTTCACATGTCTGTAATGGCCAGGCGTGGTGGCACACTCTTTTAATTCCAGCAGTCAGGAGGCAGAGGCAGGTGGATCTCTGTGAGTTCAAGGCCAACCTGATACAAAGTGAGTCCAGGATAGTCAAGGATACACAGAGAAACCCTGTCTCGACCCCCCCCCCCCCACAAAAGCCAAAACTTTACATTGCATTTTTAAGTGTTACATATGTACAATACCTGAAAAAGAGTTAATTTTAATTTTGTATAAATATACAAAGATCAATACAGATGTAGCCAAATATAATCTTAATTTTGTATTAGTGTACAAAGATCAATATTGATGTAGCCAAATATAATCTTAATTTTCTATCAGTGTACAAAGATCAATACCGTTGTAGCCAAATAACATCTTTATTTTGTATCAGTATACAAAGATTAATAGTGATGTAGCCAAATATTATCTTAATTTTGTATCAGTATACAAAGATCAGTACTGATGTAGCCAAGTATAATCTTGATTTTTTATCAATATACAAAGATATAAGAGCATATTCGATAATCTATCCCTTTTTCTTTATTATTCCTATATTTTGTCCATATCCCATTTTTTAAACAAGTCTTCTCCCCCCCCCCCCCCCCGGAGAGAAAGAAAGCTAGAGAAAAGAAAAAGAGGAATCCCTGGGTCTAACCTACAAAACCTATTTAACAAGACTATGTAACAATTTATAACTGATCCCCCTATAACAACAAACATTTATAAACCTTCAAATGACCAAAGGGGGGGGGGGTGAATCACTCACCCCACCTTCTGGGAATGGGCTGTTGCTCTCTTAAAATTGCTTCCTGTTGATTTGGGATGTAGGAAACCCTTTGGGGTGGGTGGCCCAAATAAGAATGGAAAAATGGTTAAGCAAGTTAATGGTAACATTTGATGTTCAATTCTTTTGTGCTCAGCTATTTAAATGTCCTATGAAGTTTGTAGTCAGAGGCTGAACTTCAGGGCTTTCCTGAAGTCCTGGGTGGAACAGTCTGTGGGGCTAAACCATTTTAATTACCCATTTTGAGTTGTTCTGGTTGTAGATTCTTGAGGAAACAGCCATTGAGGAAGTCTGCAAGGCTGGATCATCTGGGCTACTAGTCTTGATTGGTTTCTGGTCCCTTTTCTTCAGAAGTTTCAGTTGTCCAGTTTTCCCTGGACTCCTTAAACTATTAATCTCCTGGAAAGATAATGTCAGAGCCCTTCCGTATCCTAACTCTGGGGCACTACTATTTTTTGGGGGGTGGGGCAGATAATATCTTTCCTAGAGCAATTTGTTTTTTTTTAACAATATAAAAGTATTATATTTCAATTGTGATTAAAAAATTCTTTAGATATCTTAGAAGTAAACATACCTTTAAGTGTATATATTATGAGATAACAAGGACAATTCACTTTGAATTTCAGCATGCCTTTAGCAAGCAGTTTTTAAACTTAAATCATTGCAAATCCTATGTGCCTGCCTCTGCCTCCCAAGTATTGGGATCAAAGGAGTGTGCCTCCCAATTGTTGGGATTAAAAGTGTGCACCACCACACCTGAATCCAAGTTTTTATCTATTTGGAGCTTGCTCTGTGTCAGGATGTCCTTGAACTCAGAGATCTGCATATTTCTGTCTTGAGTATGTTGGGATTAAAGGTGTATGCCTCTCAAATGATGGGATTAAAGGTGTGAACCATCACTACTCTGTCCATTGTAACTTTAGAATTTAAAAGACAACTAACTCTATAGTGATGCTCCTGTCTCTGCTGGAGTTAAAGACATGGGATAACACAGCCCTTCTCAAGTAGTTTATCTTAGCTCTAAATTACTTCAACTCTTAGAGGTTGAGAAAACCAGGTTGAGCTGTGTAGGAACCCAGTATTTATTTACATATTAAAACTCTTAACTGCCTTTTTAATGCCAAACAATGAAAATTTCCTTTATATATAGGAAAAAAAAACTTATAAGCTGATATCCAAGAGTGTGTGAGCTATGTAGCAGTCTGCAGTGTAATATTCTAACTTGAAATTAAGATCATTTTTCCTTTCATGCCAGTAAGGAAAGTATGCCTTTGGTAAATTATAATTTGAAAATTATATATTTTATTTTTATTATATTTTTTAAGCTTAGTTACCCCTTTTTTTAAAAAAAATTAATTTGTTTTTTCAAGTTACCTCACGAACATAGTTTCTTCTCTCCCCCACCTCCTGGCCCCTCCCTCCATTAAGACTCCTCTTCTCAGTACTCTCCTTTTCCTCAGATGAGGTGGGCCCTCACATATCATACTCCCTCATTTTGTCAGAATGTGAGGGCCAAGAGCTTCCTCTTGTACTGGGACTTGATATGGCATCCCATCTAGGGTAAGGTGTTCCACTAACCTGCAGCAGGCTACATGACTCAGTGCTGGGTGGAGTTTTTCCTAGGACAGTTATGGTAGATTCCTATCTGTTTGGGTCTGTGTGTTGTAAGATGGTTGTCCTGTGATATATGGTTAATATCCACATATAAGAGAATACTTATCTTTCTGGGACTGAGTCAGCTCACTTAGCATGAACTTTTCTAGATCCATCCACTTGGTTTCGAATTGCATGATTTCCTTGTTTCTGATAGCTGTGTAGTATTCCATTGTGTAAATGTACCACAGTTTTTTTAAGTCTGTTCTTCAGTCGAACGATCTGGGTTGTTTCTAGTTTCTGGCTATTACAAATAAAGCTCCTATGAACATTGTTGAGGCAATGTCCTTGTGGTTTGGTGAAGAATCTTTTGGATATATATCCAGGAGGGGTATGGCTGTGTCTTGAGGTAGAACTATTCCCAATTTTCTAAGATATCTCCAGATTGATTTCCAAAGTGATTGTACAAGTTTGCACACCCACCAGCAATGGAAGAGTGTTCTTCTTTCTCCACATCCTTGACAGCATGGAGCATAGTGATTTTTTGCCCCTATCTTAAAGCAGTCATGTGGAGCCTGAGTACTAAGGAAAGACATGTGCTAAAGGTTGCGTTTCTCTGTTACTCTTCAGATATTTCAGAAGAGTTGGTCTGCTTTTGTTTTCCTGAGGATTTTCATCTGTACTTTTGGAGGTCACTGATTCAGATCAGTTAACTGGCCTCTGCTCTCTTCATCCTGACCCCTGCCTAGATTTTCTCACTGTGAGCATATTAACAGTTGACCTTATTCAGACATTTGCCTGGCTGTGGTTGTTCAGTTAAGTCCTTTTTTATCTATATGTTTTAATTGCCCCAGGGACCTGGTATTCATAAGGATGTCCTTATTGAATAGCTTGAGAAGTGTGGGAAATGCTTTCTTTCTCAGATTTCGAGTCAGTCACCCTTGCAGGGCTATGGAGTGGGTGTGTGAAGTAAAGGAGTAGAAATTACAAAGCGTGACTTAGAGGAAGTCCTGGTATCAGTGAACTCAAAAGATTCATCCATTTTCCCAATTCCCATTGTCAGTAACTTGGCCATGTGAAAACATGTGAAAACTTGGCCATGTGAAAACAATTCCGGCAGTGTTTTCATAGTTTAGCCTGATATGACGAATAGAGAAAGAGGCTCACCATAAATACTCCCAGGGAGGTTTCTTTTGGGAGGGGAGCCTAAGAAATGAAATTCTAGTTAACTCTATCTTGACTTCATAAAGTGTTTTTATTTTTATTTTTCTCCATCTTAAGATAGTCAGTGTGTCCTCCTGAGCACATACACAGTATATGTCCTTTTGAAAGGGTTTTATGTCTGTGAGCACCACATAGTTAGCCTGCGGGATTCACCATAATGTGCTGGGCATTTGTTTTGTAGTACCTCAGAGTCTTCTTACCAGGAATTATATATGAAAAGATATCAAAGAAGGGAGGAAAGAAAGCATAATAGAGAAAAAGCATTAAGGAAATTAGCATTGTACATAAGGTTATGAATTGAATTCGAAGACTGAGTTATTTCTTTCTGTGTGTATGTATTATTTTTCTCTGTATATAACTGTAAGCCACACACACAGAACCATTTCCTGCTTAATGTTGTATTAGAGGTGTGGTGATCAATTGTCATTGTCAACATGACTGCATTCAGAATCCTCTAGGGGGTATACCATTGGGTATTTCTTCTGAAGTTGTTTTCAGAGAGAGATTTATCTGAGGAAAGAAAGTCCATCCTGAATGTGGTGACACCATCCCATGGACTTGGGTCCTCGACTGAACATAAAGCAATAGATGAGGAACCCAGATGAGTAGCAGTGCTCTCCTGCTTCCTGGTGTGATACAGGGGGGCCAGCTGACTCAAGTTTCTGCTGCCCCCCCCCCAGAGCCATCCTGGTTGCCATGTGTCCCCTCCATTGTGGAATATAGTTTCAAACTGTGAACCACACGAAACCTTTCTTCCTTAAGTTACATTTGTCACAGAAATGAGAAAAGCAATTGGTCCACAGAATCTCTAGAAATGGTAGTTTATTATTTTAAATGTTGACCAAGAATCAACACATATGGAGGACTTAAATTGTGCTAGGTGTACCTCTATGATCTTACTATAATCTGGCTTCAAACATGTACTACATTGGATAGAACTATAGTATTAAGATGCTGAAATTACAGGGACAAATAACCTTTGGCTTAGTTTACTTTGGTTTATTTTTTGACAATAATCTTTATGCAGCATTATTTCTGGATGTCATACAGATATACTTTTTGCTATTGTGGTGAATTTAGCTAAAAGTTGTAAACAGTTTAGTATAAATTCATACTTACTTTTGTAAAGAAACATTTGAACTTCATATCTTATGTATTCATTTTTCACTACAAAGGGGAGCCTTTAAATAATTTATGAAAAATATTCAGCTTTTGATCATACATGCTCATTGAAACCATTGTTTATGCAGTGTGTTCTCTTATTTTATTGTCCTTGGTAGCAGAGTTGAGAACTGTTATCATTTAGTAGAACTGCTGTTGGCCATTTATGCATTCTATAGGCATTTCCCATTCCATGAGCATTTGTTGACCTTTGCCTGTATACTTAGCCTATCCTTACACCTGCAGAATCCTATCCAGATCTTATTACAAATTGTATCTGCAGATTCAGTGCTTTCAGGGTTCATCAGCAGCAAAAGTAGAACAATGTCTTGGTCTTTACATTTCATCTAAACACTCCCTAGAAAGTCTTCTGAACAAAAATCTCAAGAAGCAATATTCCAGGGAAGGCAACTCCAGGTGCAAGTTGTGATCAGATTATAAGGGAATTATCCTCAAGGTCAGAAGAGTATGCTAGCTTTAGGAAAACTGTATCACAAGGTCAAGTAGAACTTACCAGTTTATGTGGATCCCATATAGTATTATTTGTGCTGAAATTCTTGAATGCATGTGTACTGTGTCTTTTCTTTTGCCCTTTAGAAACCATAAAGTATATGAAAGTGATTTTTTTTCTTGATATTTGAATTACAGATTTTTGTCCCTTGCTAATGATGCAATTCAATTGTAAGCTTGGCCTTTGAAAGGAGGCAGTGGGAGCCTGAGCTTTAAGGGACACTCCACTCCAGAAGAGTGGGATGGAAGGGTTAGGTGATAGAGGGTTGGAGGGAGGGGCTGGGAAGGTGGGAAAGAGGACAATATGATGGAGATGTAACCTGAAGCAACAAATAAATAAATTAAAAAAAAATAAAATAGGAAGAACAGAAAAAAAATAAATAAAATGAGTCTCAGGGGTTGGAAACAGATGGCTTAGCAGCTAGGAGTGGCTTTTGCTCTTGTAGAGGACTGGAGACTTTTCCTACTATCCATGTCCGGAGGTTCACAACTGGTTGTAACTCCAGCTCTAGAAAGATCTGACACAAAGACAATGTAACAGACAGCAAACAGGACCAAAAAACATTTAGAAAGCTTAACATTACCTCATCAATTCCCTCCTTTTGTCTAATGAAAAGGCTAAATTTTTTAACTCATGTAGTAAAAACAATAAGAACACATAAAAAACAATCAAGAAAACCATATATAAAGGTTATGCACATAATGTTTAGCCTATTTATATCAGGCAATCTTGAAGAAGAAAAAAAATCATCTATCTATCTTGGTGTGTCTAAAGTTCTGAACCTAAATAATTTCTATCATACCTTATATTTATAAAACTAGATTTTATTTAGGCTTGAAAATATCCTTTTAAATCCTAAACAACTCAAGTTCAATTGAAATTTTATAACTATTATGCCTTCAACCCCATCAAAGACATAAGAAGGGATAAAGTTATTATTTAAGTAACTAGGAAGCATAGGAGAACAGCTTCCAGAAAGAAATATGACAGTGTTACATTCTCTCTGATTGGTTAAATAAATGCTGAGGCCCGAGATTGGGTAAAGACAGAGAAAGGTGGGACATCCTGAGATAAGAACAGGAAGCCTGCACTTTAGACAGACGATTAAAACATTCTAGCCAGGAGCAGGAAGAAGGAGAACACACACCATGGGTTAGGAAAAAGAACCTCATTCCACTTGGTCAGGAACATCTGCATAGCATGGAGAATGGCAGTCCAAGGGGACATATGTATATATAGGGTCATATTTGGGTAATAGAATTAAGAGCTAACTTAGAATATGATAAGGATGTAACCTGAAGCAACAAACAAATAAATTTATTAACTTAAAAAAAAAAAAAGCAGGGTGCAGGGCTGAAACACTGTGAATGGAACAGAGGATACAGCCATTCGGCCTGGTTTTGCAGACCTCCAGGTGTAGAGAAGACGTGGAGCTAAGGTAAAATACAAGAGAATTGTGGTATTGGCCCATGCCTTTGACTTCATCGGAGACGGGGGGGGGGGGAAGCACCGTAGAGTTGGTGGTCTTATGTATTCTGGAGTCATACGGAGCGGGGTGGTGAGGGTGCATACTCTTGGTCCCACCATTCAAGAAGAGTACACCCTTGGTCCCAGCTCCCAGCACACTGGAGACAGAAACGGGCAGATCCCGGAGCTCAGGGTCAGCCTGATGCAGGGCAAACTCTAAATAGAGAAAGACTTCGATCCAGGAGTGGTGGAACACATCTTTGATCCCTTCAGATGGGAAACACAGGTCTCTAATCCCAATAATTAGAGTTCAAAGACACACACATGGGATTTGGAAGGACCTAGGTTTGGAGATTACTTACAAAAGGCCTTCTCGATGCAGGCAGATTGTCCTTTGGGATCTCAAAATATATACACCAGAGCTGGTTTAGCTCCAAGGTGACAGAATGATTTCTTCTTTAACCCGGATTGAAAGATAACGCTTTGTATGTTGTGGGAAGGCCAAATTTGCTTCAGGAGAAGTACTACCTAGCCCCCCCCCCCAAAAAAAAAAAAAAAGAGGGCAATTGTCCTAGGGTTGGGATTGGGGCAGGGCTCTGTTCTTATCATTCCAGG
This sequence comes from Lophiomys imhausi, assembly GCA_907164525.1. Taxonomy (NCBI): domain Eukaryota; kingdom Metazoa; phylum Chordata; class Mammalia; order Rodentia; family Muridae; genus Lophiomys; species Lophiomys imhausi. Next base: position 3,982,734 of record CAJQZJ010032516.1, read on the forward strand.
AGAATCGAAGCGTCCATTAGCGGAGCCCGGGGATGGCTGGACAGCGGAATCCTCAGCAGAGAGCAGAATCAGGCACCAAGGAGGACGAGTGACCCAGTTGATTCTGCCTGGCAGACTTCCTCAATAGCTGTCTCCATCGGGGGCCTGCAACCACCACAGCAATCCAATGTCACTTGGACCACTCAGCTCTACACAATGCCCCGGCAGGAACCTCAGTGAAGCCTGCAAGATCAGCTTCTGCCTACAAACCCCTTAGGTCATCTAAACAGCTGAGAACAGAAGGACTGAACATAAAAGGAGTGTAGTAACATTTTTAATCATTTTTCCAATTTGGGTTGGGGCCCCAAACAGGTCTACTACGACCCAAATCAGCAGGAAGTCACTTTAAGAGAGCGACGTCCCATGTCCAGAGGATGGGGAGGGTGTTTCTCCGCCCTTCTTTTTGGTTATTTGAAGGATAACTGAAAACTCTGTTATGTAGGGGAAGAGACTACAAGCTGGTAAATGGTCCTGTCTTAATGGGTGGTGGAGGTTAGCCCCAGGGAATTCCTACTTTTCCTTTTCTGTATCCTTCTTCCTCTCCTATGTAGGAGTGCATGGGCTTGAGAAAAATGAGATATAGACATAGCACAGGAAGGTCCAAGAAGAAGGGGCAGATTATTGAATATGCCCTTATACCTTTGTATATTGATACAAAATTAGTAGTTTATTTGGCTAAAGTGGTATTGACCATTGTTTATTGTGCAAAAATAAGATTTTATTGGATTACATCGGTACTGATCTTTGTATATTGATACAAAATTAAGATTATAGTTGGCCACAATGGTATTGACCCTTGCATATGGACGTAATAGTAAGATTATATTGGGCTACATAGGCATTGATCTTGGTATATTGATACACAATTAAGAGTATATTTAACTACAATTGAATAGATCTTTGTATATTGATACAAATTTAAAGGTAACGCTTCCTAATGGTATCATACCTAGAGATACTTAAAAATAAAATGTGAAGCTCTGACCTCTTGATACCAACTGTCTAAAACGGTCTAGGATGGTTAAAACAAACTCCTAGTCATGCAAACATGTCACTTTGTTAGCTACTATGACAGTCTATCACAGATATTCTCTAAACTACCCAGTAATCAAGTTGCTAAGAGACAAGCAACATTTGCTTATCTAAATACAAGAGATGGATAGGGCATCTTCAAAAACCCCTAGAGATCTGCAGAATATGGCATTCAAAGATGTTATCTTAAATCAAGATTTTTTTTTGATATCGAGACATATCAGCGCCTGACAGCACCCCCTATTCTACTCCAAGTAGAAGATAAGCATCGAGGAACCTCCACTCTAAGATGGTTGAATTAGTGGCAAGCCTTTCTCTTGGCATGAAAAAACCCCTTGCACCAACTGCAGACAGACTGCTGTCCAAAAAGGACAAAACTTGGTAGCAGGGAAGTCGACAGCCTAACTGTGCCAAGACAGGGTAGGTTAGTCCTTCATAATCCCTGCTCTACAACAAATGTCTGTCATAGAAACAGGACCCAAAGCCTGAAGATTGATGCTGGAATGTATGGAGAGAAAATAGGAACTGTCCAGGAAGTCATTGGTATGTTCTTTCTTAGTTTTGGAAGCTGCAGGCCCTGCACTTCCTATATAAGCAAATATATTTATCCCTCTCAGGTCTCTGAGGTGGTTGAAGAATAGACAGCTAGAGTCTCATAGTTAAATTTTGAACTGTTTAGGAATCAAGAGGGTGTTATAGATCTAAGAAGATACTCTTAAAAGTGTGTTGCAAGTTATTATGAATGTTGAGTCAGATATAGACCTTTAAACTCATGGAGATGGTTAGATAGTAGAATGTTAAAGTCAGGGGCCAAATATGTATAAACTGGACATTGGGAAGGAATACTGGGCCATTTAACTCTCATAAATGTGGCATATTTATATCTATTGTTTTGTATAATACTTACTGTTATAAGAGAAGGAACCATCTGTTGGACTGAAAGGGGAAACCTCTGGGGGGAAGAGGGTGGAAGGGCGGGATAGGAAGGGGGAATAGGGAGGGGTTTGTTACTGAGATGTAACTTGAAGAAAAAAAATAAAGTATTTAAAAAAAAAAGCTAACTTAGATGGGCAAGATTGCACAATTCAGGCCAAGGCTTGTTGAAATCCAAAAAAAAAAAAAAAAAAAAACAACTGACACTTCTGTCCTCTCTGAAGGCACCTGTAGTCATGCATATATGTCACATAGTTACTTTATAGTACTTGCACATAGTTAAAAATAATAAAAAGAATGCAGTGAGGCATTCAGTAATAATCTCATGTTGGTGACTTTGATTTCAAGGGGGGTAACTTTGAGAGGTTATTACCGACCCCCCTGGCAAAGTTGGTCTTGTTTTGCAGTGAGCAACCAAACTCTGAGCCTGGGAATAGTGTCAATTATTTAGAATTTTTGGTGTATATTGACCAAATCCCTTCAGAATTCAGTTTAAAAAGTTGGCCAATATTTTGTTGGCTAGCATTGGCTGGTGAAAGTATATTGTATGTTGGGTGTGATGATGCATGTGTATCATCCCAGAACTTCATTGAGGGGGGAAAGAGGACCAGGAAGGAATTCAAAGTCATCTTACCTCACACAGTAAGTTTAGTCTTTAATATTTTCATGTTCATTTTTCTTGAAAGGAAAGAAAAAGGGCAGTAATCAGAAAGAAAGTTCTGCTAAACCTTCAACATTTGAGGGGAGAGGTAAACTGCCATGAGAGCTTGATCCCAACTTGGTTATGGTTCCACTGTTGCTTTTAGCAAAGAGGTGGCTTGATGGAGAAATGCTAGGCAAAAACTCTGTCTTCTTTTTAGGGGTCCTGAAGGCATTACTGGTACCTTGTACACCTTTCATGATAACATTAGTCAGGATTGAAGTGCAGCTAGTACAAGAGGGTTAATGTGTGTGCTCTTATGAGAAGGGTGATTGGCATTTTAATCAGGGCCAGTGTGCAGAACCTTTGTGTGAGTACTTACTTCCAGCTTTTCACGTTTTCTTGTTCAAAGACTTAGCACCAATTCATGGGGAGAGCTCTATCTACTGAAGACCTTTCAGAATACTCCCTTCTGTTCACGCTAGTGATTTTCCTTTTGCACAGGTCGTTGAATTTTCTTCTGATTTGTAAGCTCCAATGAAGATTATGTTGAAACTAGTAATTTGACATTTCAAATACCAGTTCCTTGTCATTTTACTTAGTGCTTAAATTCAAAGAGTTACAGGGAGTCTTCTTAATTCAGTCTATTAAATAGTGATGTTTTGTTGTGCTCTGTGTAAATGAAAAGACTTGTAGAGAATTGTTGTAAATGTTCTGTCCACACTCATCTTTATCTTAGCTTCCTGACATATAGTCACATTTACACTTTATTGGTGATGTCATAAGAAGGATATTGAATTTGGTCAGATTTAGGGTTGATTTTCAGTTTTCCTACCTTGGCTGGCTCTAGACTCTTATGTAAGCGAGCCAAATTAAAAAAAAATCAACAATCTTTAAGCACAATAAGGGCATGTAATCATCTATTGTAACCCAACCATACTTATATGGCTACTTCCCAGTCACATGCCATCACTTCCATCTGTCTCACCGTGTCTTGCTCTGCTCCATGTGTGTCCTCATGGTGACTCCCTTCATGACCTGCTCATCATGAATCTTCATGGTCTCTCCTCTGCCTCATGGTGTTCCGTTCTCTAGGCTGCCAATTTTTTAAACTAGAGTTTTCCCTGGATACTTTTTAAATTTTTTTATTTATTTGTTGCTTCAGGTTACATCTCCATCATATTGTCCTCTTTCCCCCCTTCCAAGCCCCTCCCTCCCACCCTCCACCACCTAACCCTTCCACACCACTCCTCTGGAGGGGAGTGTCCCTACCTAACAGTTCCCTGCCCCAGTTCAGCAGTCATATGAGGGCCAAGAGCCTCCTCATACACTGGGGTTCTACAAGGCAGTACCACTAGAGCAAAGTGTCTCATTGATAGGAAAAAGTCTATGTCCATGTTCCCTTTGGTGCATTGGTTGTAGTATAGTTATACTGTACTATATAGCTAAAATCCTATTATAAGTGAATAGACGCCATGTGCATCCTTCTGAGTCTGGGTTAGCTCACTCAGAATGAGCTTCTCTAGTTCCATCCATTTGGCTGCAAATTGCATAGTTTCATTGTTTCTGATAGCTGAGTAATATTCCATTGTGTAGATGTACCATAGTTTTTTAATCCATTCTTCGGTTGAGGGACATCTAGGTTGTTTCCAGTTTCTAGCTATTACAAATAAGGCTGCTATGGACATAGATGAGGAAACTTTCTTGTGATTCCGTGAGGAGTCATTTGGATGTAAACCCAGAAGTGGTATGGCTGGGTCCCGAGGCAGAGCTATTGTGAAGTTTTCTAAGATATCGCCAGACTGACCTCCATAGTGTTTGCACAAGCCTGCACTCCCACCAGCAATGGAGGGAGTGTTCCCTTTCTCCACACCCTGGCCAGCATGTGCTGTCATTTGAGCTTTTGATCTTAGCCATTCTGACAGGTGTGAGATGGAATCTCAGAGTCATCTTGAGTTGCATTTCTCTGATGATTAAGGTTGTTGAGCATTTTTTCAAGTGTCTCTTAGCCATTAGAGATTCCTCCTGGTGAATTCTCTGTTTAGCTCTGTTCCCCATTTTTAAAATTGGATTATTTGGTTTCTTGGCATTTAATTTCTTGAGTTTTTTGTAAATTTTAGATACTAACCCTTTGTCAGATGTGGGGTTGGTGAAGATTTTTTCCCAATGTAGGCTGCTGTTTTGTTCGAATGACAGTGTCTTTTGCCTTACAGAAGCTTTTAAGTTTCATGAGGTCCCTTTTATTAATTGTTGGTCTTAGATCTGAGGTATTGGTGTTCTGTTCAGGAAGTTGTCACCTGTGCCAATGATTTCGAGGGTTATTTGCCACTTTCTCTTCTAGTAGATTTACTGTGACAGGGCTTTTGTTAAGGTCTTTGATCCACTTGGACTTAAGTTTTGTATAAGGTGATAAGTATGGGTCTAATTTCATTCTTTTACAAGTGGACATCCAGTTGGACCAGCACCATTTGTTGAAGATGCTGTCCTTTTTCCATTGTTGCGGTTTTGGCTTCTTTGTCAAAAATTAGGTGGCCATAGGTGTGTGGGTCCATTTCTGGGTCTTCAGTTCGATTCCACTGATCTACTGGTCTGTTTCTATACCAGTACCATGTTGTTTTTACTACTGTTGCTCTGTAGTACAGCTTGAAATCTGGGATGGTAATACCTCCAGATGTTTTTTTATTGTAAAGGATTGATTTAGCTATTCTGGGTTTTTTGTTGTTCCATATGAAATTGAAAGTAGCTTTTTGCAGGTCTATAAAGAATTGTGTTGGTATTTTGATAGGAATTGCATTGAATTTATATATTGCTTTTGGTAGGATGGCCATTTTTATTATGTTGATCCTACCTATCCATGAGCATGGGAGATCTTTCCATCTTCTAAAGGCCTCTTCCATTTCTTTCTTCACGGGCTTGAAGTTCTTGTTGTACAGGTCCTTTACTTGCTTGGTTGGAGTTACACCCAGGTATTTTATATTGTTTCTGGATATTGTGATGGGAGTTTTTTCTCTTCTTTCTTTCTCAGTCCATTTGTTTATTGTATAAAGAAGTGCTTCTGATTTTTTTGAATTAATTTTGTATCCACACACTTTGTTGAAGGTGTTTATCAGCTGTAAGAGTTCTCTGGTGGAATTTTTGGGGTCGCTTATGTATACTATCATATCATCTGCAAATAGGGATAATTTGACTTCTTTGTTTCCAATTTGTATCCCCTTGATCTCCTTTAGTTGTCTTATTGTTTGCAGGGATGGTTCAACATACGAAAGTCTATCAACGTAATTCACCATATAAACAAGATGAAAGAAAAAAACCACATGATAATCTCGCTAGATGTGGAAAAAGCATTTGGCAAAATCCAACACCCCTTCATGCTAAAGGTTCTGGAGAGAACGGGCATACAAGGACCGTAGAAATAATAAAGGCAATATACAGCAAGCCAGTGGCCAACATCAAATTAAATGGAGAGAAACTTGAAGCATTTCCTCTAAACTCAGGGGCAAGACAAGGATGCCCACTTTCAGCATATCTCTTCAGTATAGTACTTGAAGTTCCCTGGACACTTTTACATACTATTTTTTGGACATGGTTTGAAGGATCGTAGACTCTTTGAAGAGTTTTAAATGTGAGATCATTCCTTTTAGTGCTCAGGACTTCAGCTCTTGGTCCCTTAACAGAATGCGAAATCTAGGGAGGACCACACAGCTGTTTTGATTGGTTTGTATTAACTGTTCGATAGAGGAATAGAAAAGCAGGGTACCTCAGACAAATTCTATTGAGTGAACCTTTCCTGAAGAGACTAACAAATATCTATGCATGACAGACCAAAGAAACAATTCCATTCAAGTCTAGCTTGGCCAACCAATGAACATAATTAGCATTACAGTAACATGAGTGAGCTGTTACTTATAGGAATATGAGCAACTTAAAACAGCACTACCTCTCTTTCTGGAAGCAAACTTTGACTGACTCTATGTTATTAGTAAGGGGCAGAGCCTTGTGAGCTCCCCTCTTCTTCTGTAAACCATAAATGGGCCCAGTTTTGTGCAAGTCTTGTGTGGATAATCACTGGTGATAAGAATTCAAGAGAACATTGGACATGTCATGCCCAAAGGACAGTTGTTTAATATTGTTCAATTCTGAAAAGCCATACCTACATGAGATGATAAGGAAAAACTACATAAGCAAGACACAAAGATCACAGGCCTGCAAAAGAAAAACACTTACGTTCTAATACATTATTATAAAATATATACAATACAATATAAAAAAATAAAAACAAAAGGAAAAGACAAACCACATAGTAGGAGTGTATATTTGCAGCTCTTGTAAGTAACTGAAGATAAATAAACAAATATTGAAAGATGTCATAAATTGATGAGAGAAGGACAAAGTACTCTGTATAAAACAGGTGAAGAAGGATACTCCTAGGCAATTCTCATAGGGAGAAGATTGAATGGCCAATTATGAAAATTGTTCACCTTCAGTAACAGGGAAATGAAAATCTAAACCCCAGTGAGATTCCATTTTACACCTATTGATTGGCATAACCTAATAAGCTTGATAACAGCAAGTGTTGGCAAGGATAAGAAACAGGAACTCTTGTATATTGCTGTTAGAAGTAAGTTACTACAATCTTTGTAGCAAGCATTCTGGAAATACATAGTAAAGTTGAAGATGTACAAATTCATAAACTCAGCTCCTTTGCTTCTATGTGTTAGCCTAGAAAATAGTCACATTGATGGAAACAAGGAGAAACGTGCTAGCGTGTTTATTGTAACAATTCTTCATGTGGAAAAAAATGAGAGGAATTGATAAGTGGGATGTAATTTTCAACCAGACAGTGGAACACTTAAAAACAAACTCTTCACATGGATACATCTCAGAAACATGATGCCAAGTAAATAAAGGAACCTGTAAGAGCATATATAGTATATGTGATCTAATATAACATATTGCATGTAAAGTTTTATTGAAGTGTCATTCTTGTACAATTTGCTATTTTAAAGTGTGAAATCCAATGACTTTTAATATATTTCACAAAATCATATCTCTGTTACAGCACTGTTGTCACTTTTTGCCATGGTGTGATTTGAACTCAGGGTCTTACGCATTTGAGGCAAGTTCCATTCCCACAATCAATCTATTCAAATAGATCAAAATAGACATTTCCTTTAAACCAAATCAAGTACTTTGTCGTCTTCTGGTGAATTTTGAGTCGTTTTCTCTGGCTAACTATGCTCAATAATGGTTCTGTGAATATTGTTGTCCAAGTTTTATGTGGACATGAGTTTCTGTTTCTCTTTGGCACATATGTATATATGTATTATAGGTCTCATTCATATATATGATCTGTATCTGCCCCATCAACAGCATTTGAGGCTTCCTATTTCTGTATGTCCTCTCTGACATGGTATTGCCATTTTCATTATACACATCCTAGTGGCTGTTGAGTACTATTTCACTGTGATTTTCATAGCAATTCCTATATGCTAGTGATGTTCATTACATTTTTCATTTGCTTATTGACTCTGGATAGATTTCTTTTTTTTTTTTTTTGGTTTTTCGAGACAGGGTTTCTCTGTGTAACAGCCCTGGCTGTCCTGGACTTGCTTTGTAGATCAGGCTGGCCTCGAACTCACAGAGATCCGCCTGCCTCTGCCTCCCAAGCGCTGGGATTAAAGGCGTGCGCCACCACTCCCGGCTAACTCTGGATAGATTTCTAAAGTATAAAAACATTGGTGTTTTTGTCTTGGTAGATAATTAGTATATAAAGTGAGAGGAGATAGAATACTTGTTTCTTCATTTCTCACACATATATGAAACAAGGCAGATAATATTATGCATTAGCATTTATTATAATTGTAATGTTAGATGCATAGCTTGTTTATGAAAAAACACACTTATCGGGGATCCAAGATGGCGGCGGCCAGCGCAGACATATTTTGATTTCGGGGTCAACAGTCACAAGGCGGCAAGTGTTGCAGGACGCTGTACAAAGGGCACAACCCCTTCTAAATCCAAAGGGCACGACCCATTCTAAATCTCACCCAGCTACACAGCGACCACGGAAGATGCCTGGGCAGGACGCCTCTTCCAACTCTCGGACATGCTAGGAAGCCTCCGGACCCGGGAATCGGGATAACCCATCCCCCCAAAAGGAGAAATACCCGGTAAGTTCCAACCTAATACCCAGCCGGAAGATTCAGAAACCACGCAGAGATAATCCCCACCCTGCTGGGCACTCCTAGGTCTCACACAGAGGATCCAGTTATCTGGGAAAGATTGTGACCCTTGGAAGTGAAGTAGCTCCACTGCAAAGCGCCTTCAGAACCCAGTCTGTGACGTCACAGGCCAGCTTCCAAGCCTTGGGAGCGGCGAGGCTATTGGAGCTGAACTGCAGATTTACTCCCTACAGGAATCAACCCTGGGCAAACTGTGAGATATTTGAAACTGTCCTATATCGAACTTTTGCACTAGTAAGGGCCCTTCTGGCGGGGAATCAGAGCTTACTTGTGCACAGCTCCGCCACCTGAATTAATTAGGTCCCCACCTGGGAGGCGGGACTGAATGACTCTCCTTATAGGGGTGGAGTAAGGCAACTCCTACACCACAGTGCCCCTTTGGACCCAAGTCCAGAAGACAGCAAAAAAAAAAAAAAAAAGAAAAAAAAATTCCTCATGGCCAGAGGCCAGAGACAAAAAAAAAAACAGAGCGAAATGTCTCCAACAAAAGAAAGCAACGCTATTCCGTCCAGCCTGAACCACCTCACCACAACTGAAACACATGAAAACGATGACAATTCTACATTATGGAAAGTGATAAAGTCCCTTCAAGAAGAACTTAAAAATATGAAGGAATTCAAAGAAGCCACAATTCTACAAGTCAAAACAACAAATAACCTCATTAAAGAGCTCCAAGCCAAGGTGACCCAGCTTGAACAGGAAAAGGATAAAGCAATGAAAGATCTCCAGACAAAAACAAGCAAAAAATTGAAGTTAATAAAAAAAGACAGAGAAGGGCATTACATACTCATTAAAGGAAATATACACCAAGAGGTCATCTCAATATTGAACATCTATGCCCCAAATACAAAGGCACCTACATTTATGAAAGAAACGCTTCAAAAACGTAAATCGCACATTGATCACAACACATTAGAGCAATAAGACAACTAAAGGAGATCAAGGGGATAAACATCGGAAACGAAGAAGTCAAATTATCCCTATTTGCAGATGATATGATAGTATACATAAGCGACCCCAAAAATTCCACCAGAGAACTCTTACAGCTGATAAACACCTTCAGCAAAGTGCCTGGATACAAAATTAATTCAAAAAAAATCAGGAGCTCTTCTTTATACAACAAACAAAAGAGCTGAGAAAGAAATAAGGGAAACAACCCCCTTCACAATAGCCACAAACAACATAAAATACCTGGGTGTAACTCTAACCAAGCAAGTAAAGGACCTGTACAATAAGAACTTCAAGCCCTTGAAGAAAGAAATGGAAGAGGCCTTTAGAAGATGGAAAGATCTCCCATGCTCATGGATAGGTAGGATCAACATAATAAAAATGGCCATCCTACCAAAAGCAATATATAGATTCAATGCAATTCCTATCAAGATACCAACACAATTTTTTATAGACTTGGAAAGAGCTAGTCTCAATTTCATAGGGAACAACAAAAAGCCCAGAATAGCTAAATCAATCCTGTACAACAAAAAAACATCTGGAGGTATTACCATCCCAGATTTCAAGCTGTACTACAGAGCAATAGTTGTAAAAACAGCATGGTATTGGTATAGAAACAGACTAGTAGATCAATGGAATCTACTTGAAGATCCAGAAATAGACCCACACACTTATGGCCATCTAATTTTTGACAAAGAAGCCAAAACAGCACAATGGAAGGACAGCATCTTCAACAAATGGTGCTGGTCCAACTGGATGTCCGTTTGTAAAAGAATGAAGCTAGACCGATACTTATCACCTTGTACAAAACTTAAGTCCAAGTGGATCAAAGACCTTAGTTAACATAAGGCCGGTCACACTAAATCTACTAGAAGATAAAGTGGGAGAAACCCTCGAACTCATTGGCACAGGTGACAACTTCCTGAACAGAACACCAACAGCTCAGGACTTGAGATCAACAATCAATAAATGGGACCTCATGAAACTGAAAAGCTTCTGTAAGGCAAAGGACACTGTCATTCGAACAAAACAGCAGCCTACAGACTGGGAGAAAATCTTCACCAACCCCACATCTTACAGGGCTAATATCCAAAATCTACAAAGAACTCAAGAAATTAAATGCTAAGAAACCAAATAATCCAATCAAAAAATGGGGGACAGAGCTAAATAGAGAATTCACAAAGGAGGAATCCCTAATGGCTGAGAGACACTTGAAGAAATACTCAACATCCTTAATCATCAGAGAAATGCAACTCAAGACAACTCTGAGATTCCATCTCACACCTGTCAGAATGGCTAGGATCAAAAACTCAAATGACAGCACATGCTGGCGAGGGTGTGGAGAAAGGGGTACCCTATTCCATTGCTGGTGGGAGTGCAGGTTTGTGCAACCACTATGGAGGTCAGTCTGGCGATATCTTAGAAAACTTGGAATAGCTCTGCCTCAGGACCCAGCCATACCACTTCTTGGTATACACCCAAATGCCTCTTCATGGAATCATAAAGAAGTTTCCTCATCTATGTTTATAGCAGCCTTATTTGTAATAGCTAGAAACTGGAAACAACGCAGATGTCCCTCAACCAAAGAATGGATTAAAAAACTGTGGTACATCTACACAATGGAATTATGCAATTTGCAGCCAAATGGATCGAAATAGAAAAGCTCATCCTGCGTGAGCTAACCCTGACTCAGAAGGACACATATGGCATCTATTCACTTATAGTAGGATTTTAGCTATATAGTAGAAGGTATCAATACTACAACTAACACACCAAAGGGAACTTGGGCATAGACTTCTTATTTTTAATTTTTATTTATTTTTTATATATTAGGTATATTTTTTCTATTTTTTAGTCTTTTTTATCTATTGTATGCTTATTGATTTGTTTGTTTAGTAGTTCTCTCTCCCAGGCAACGAGACACTTTCACTGATGGTACTGCTTCATAGATCCCCAGTGAATGAAGAGGCTCTCGGCCCTCATATGACCTCTCAACTGAGATGAGGGACTGTTATATAAGGACACCCCACCCCAGAGAAATGGGATGAAAGGGTTAGGAGGCAAAGAAAAAAAAAATGAAATGTGATGTTTCGGCCTTTTAGTACTAACCGTCATGAACTGTTTAGGATAATTAAGAAATGCAAACTAATGGTTATGCAAGCCAGTCATTCTGTTAGGTACTATTACAGCCCATTATAGTTACTTGGTAAGCTAATCAGAAATAAACCTGCTAAGAGACAAGCAACATCTGCTTACCCTAATATAATAGATAGATAGGGCCTCTTCAAAAACCTCAAGAGATCTGCAGAATATGGCATTCAAAGATGTTCTCGTAACTTTAGATTTTTTTTATATCAAGACATATCAACTCCTGACAGCACCCCCTATTCTCCAAGTAGAAGATGAGCATCGAAGAATCTCCAGTGGGAGATGATTGAATTAGTCGCAAGCCTCTCTCTTGGTAGGAAAAGCCCCTTGCTCCAACTGTAGACAGAATGCTGTCCAAAAAGGACAAAACCTGGAAGCAGGTAAATCGACAGCCTAGCTCTGCCAAGACAGGGTAGGTAAGTCCTTTATAACCCCTGCTCTACAATCAATGTCTGTCAGAGAAGCGGGGCCAAATGACTGAAGAGCGATGCTGTAATGTATGGAGAGAAAATGGGAACTGTCCAGGCAGCCACTGGTATGTCATTTCTTAGTTTGGGAAACTGCAGACCCTGTACTTCCTATAAAATCAGATATATTTATCCCTCTCAGGTCTCTGAGGTGATTGAAGAACAGATAGATAAAGTCTCGTAATTAAATTTTGAGTTGTTTAGGAGTCAAGAGAGTGTTATACATCTAAGAAGATACTTTTAAAATTGTGTTGCAATTAGCATGAGTGTTGAGTCAGATATAGAACTTTAAACTCATGGAGATGTTTAGATAGTAGAATGTTAAAGTCAGGTACCAAATACATATGGACTGGTCATTGGGAATGTACGTTAAGCCATATAACCCTCATAACTGTGGCCTAATTACCTATGTTGTACTGTATTGTATTTATTATTATAAGAGAAATAGCCATTTGTTGGACTGAAAGGAGAAATTGTAGGGGGAAATAAGATATACCTTAAACGTAAAAGAAAAAAAGGGAAGAGGATGGGGGGTTGAGGGTGGGAGGGTGGGACTGGAAGGGGAATAGGGAGGGGACTGCGATTGAGATGTAACTTGAAGAAATAAAAAATAAAGGAAAAAATATAAAAAAAACCACACTTATACACAGGATGTTAGTCACCTAAGCATTTAAAGTTTATATTGTGAGCATAGGAACTTTTTTTTTTTTTTCCTGGAGAAGAATGAAGACATAATAGAAATGTCTTGGTACTGGCTTTCATTTTGGTGGGAGATGACATACAGGAAATAAAATTAAATAAAAAAATTTCTTTGAAGAATCATTATTAATGCAGGTACCAAATAATAGTTTCAACACATCAGATGTTGCAGAGGAGGAGAAGGTACTTTCTTACTGAATATAAGAATAAAACTACATTTGATAATGAAAGCATTGTTAGCCTTCTATGTTTGATGTTAGAAATTAAGGTCAAATTCAAATTGCAGAACATTTTCATTAAATAGATGGCCTGTGAGTGAAATTGACACTGATATAAAACACACTAGTGCATTGTCAGTGAGTTGATAATGAGAAATAGTGGTGTAGGTTGAAAGGAAATAAGGACGCAAGAACCTTGCCTTGTGCATCCAGTGTGGTACAGTACTTGACCATCACCCATAAGAACAATTTGTATTTCAATGTGGAGCATCCACATCGACCCAGCTGTGCTTTAGAACTTAGAGAAGTGGCCTTTGGTTTCCTATCTTCTTGAATGTCATTTGTCTAAAACATCATATAATTCCCATACATGGCTGCTTCTCTTTCTAGCTCTTATGATCTTTGGAATGGACGAAAAGTATTTATTTATCTTTGTTTCACTGCCAAGTGAGCACTCTGTATACAGTATAGGCATAAATAATTAATTAAAAAAAACTTTCTTCAGCAATCAGATAATTGTGTGGGTGAAAACCATGAAGAATATGAAAAGAGTAAGTACATTAGTACACAGTGTTGCCAACAATACCTAACTCATCAATAAATGTGTCTCCTCATAGTTCCCTTCCTACCAGTATTTGAGAAGAGGTAATTAGAAGGCATTCCAGTAGACTCAAGGACTAGAAAAGAGACAACTGTACATTTTTTTAAAGAAGGAAGGATGACTCTTTACTTGCAATAGGGGTTATAAAGTGATGTTGGAGTAGAGAAGAACTGAAGAGATGCTTATTGAGGGTCCCTTGTAATGGGAAAGAGGATAAAGAACAGAAGGAGGAAATTGATGAGGAAATAGAGGAAGGATGAAGATAAGGACCTAGGGGTGATGCAAGTAGTAATTGTGGCATTAAAGGGAAAGGGATAAAGAAGATTTGGAAATTCTGTGGATAAATGCAGAAAGAAAAGGTTAGTGGTCAGCAGCATCCAGGGGTTGGTTAATTTAGGTGGCAAGAGTATTAAGGTCTTTTGTGAATTTTATGCTTCAGAAACTGTGGTTGAAGAACACATGGAATTTATACTCTAAAGGAAGGACGCACAAAGCCACAAAGGAAAGATTTGATGGAGTCATGACTCATTCCTTTAGTCGATCTGAAAAGTTCTCAAGTGGATAAATAAGTAGTTCTTTTAATTGTTTTCATAGAGGAAAGAACTCTGGCTAAAAACTCCAAGTAATAGGGATAGATCCCTACCCAGTATAAAGAACTTGTTAAAAACTAGACCAATGTAATGTTGGAGTCTACTGTTTTGAGAGACGGATGGGGTTACATGTCAGTGGAAAGATTCACAGGCCAGAATGAGGAAGCCTAACTTTGTGCTACCTAAAAGTCTTTTTAATGCTCAAAGTGTTACAAGGTTTATCATCAGAGCATCAATGGAGAACGACTATTTAGTTTGTAATGAGAGTAGAATAAGAAAATATAATGACTAGATGAGCCTGGTAGATTAGAAATCATTTGTAACCAGAAAAGAGCCAAGCATTTGAAAGAATTAGGGAATGTTTTATATACCACAGCCTCCCAGCCCTGTTTCCATCTTTGCCCTCATAGGCTGATAAACAGGTCTCATCAGCAGTATCTCTCATGAATTGGTATGATTCTCAGCCAGTCCACCTCAACAGTATTGTTGTTTCATGTGTTTTCATTCCTGTAAAATTTTACTGAAAGTGAATCAGTATAATTGATGTTTTGAAATAGAGAGTTCTAAATTTATGTGCAGAGAAGGATATAAAACAGAATTTTTTATGTTTATTTATTACTTCAGTTTATATCTCCATCACTGTCTGCTCCCTCCACCCTTCCCAGGGAAACAGAATTTTTTATCCCTCCCCTACTTTTTTTTTTTGATGTTTTTTTCCCTTTGCATTCAATCATTAGAAGAATTTTAGAAGAATTTTGCTAAGTAGTGCCCTACTCTGAAAAAGTAAAAATGTTTCTCGTTTTTGCTGAACAATAATCTTTCTGTAACTTTCATCTACTCTCCTCACATTGCCACTTCATCCTCCCTGAAAGACCAGTTGTGTGAGCTTTCCTCATCCTTTGCAGAATGTATCATGAGACACATCAAGATGTTTTAGACAAGGGGCAGCATTATATATTCTTAAAGGATTGTGTATGTTAATGTCCAAGTAATTCAGTATGATTACTGTAGCTTCTCTTTCCTCATGTATATGAGAAAGAAGTAGAACTATAACTTGCTTCATAATATTACTCAGTATCGTTTTTAATGTTTATTTATTACTTCAGGTTATATCTCCATCACAGTGCCCTCTTTCCACCCCTGCCAGTCCCACCCTCTATTCCCTTATCCCTTCCATCCCACTCCTCCTGAGTGGAGTGTCCCTACATCATTACTCAGTATCTTATATCTTACGTATTTTTCTTTTGCTAAGAAGAGACACCACGATCAAGTCAATTTATAAAGAAAACATTTAATTGAGGATTGCTTACAGCATCACAGTCCAAGTTTGTGGCCATCATGGGAATGGTCTGGGCTTTTGAAGCCTCAAAGGCCTCCAGTGACAAACTCCTCTAACAAGGTCACATCTCCTAATTCTTCCCAAAAGGTCCACTAACTGTGGACCAAGCATTCACACAACATGAGCCTATGGAGACCATTCACATTCAAACCACTCCTGTTTTACTTAGTTGTCAACTGGTTTTAGAGGATATTGAACAATTACTCTCAGAGTTACCTTCATTATATACTTCTAAGGTGTTGTTGAATTAAAAGCATAACTTTCATGAAAAATATGTGTCAGGATCTACCAGACTGTCTAAACTGTGTCCAAGTTGATGAAGGCTGGATAAAAAACAAAAAGGTGATTACATTGAATATCTAGGAGTGGGGGAGGTGTCAGGGTCTTCAAGAGGCTATGACAGAATCTCAGGTTTAAACATTTGCCAATTTGTAGAACTCATTCCATGGTGTTCTGTTACTTTCCTTCCAAGGATTATGTAGTTTCTCTTGTCTCTGCTTTGTGGCAATACTTTTGACTATGTTAGAATTATTATAGTGTATAACATTAAGAATCACATTCTTAATTCTTTAAGACTAAGAGATTATTATAGTTTTTCAGCTTTTTTTTCTTTTTTTGTTCTTTTTTTTGCCTTTTTTTATACTTTATTTTTTTATTTCTTCAAGTTACATCTCAGTGACAATCCCTTCCCTACTCCCCCTTCCTGTCCCAACCTTCCACCCTTTTCCCCCCAACAGCTTCCTTTCCAGTCCAACAAATGGTTACTTCTTTTATAACAGTAAATACTATACAAAACAACAGAAATAAATACGCCACATTTATGAGAGTTAAATGGCCAAGCATACATTCCCAATGTCCAGTTCATACATATTTGGCCCCTGACTTTAACATTCTACCATCTAACCATCTCCATGAGTTTAAAGTTCTATATCTGACTCAGCTTTCAAACTAACTTGCATCACTATTTTAAAAACATCTTCTTAGATCCAGAACACCCTCTTGATTCCTAAACATCTCAAAATTTAACTATGAGACTCTAGCTATCTATTCTTCGACCTACCTCAGAGACCTGAGAGGGATAAATATATCTGATTAAGTAGGAACTGCAGGGCCTGCATCATCCAAAACTAAGAAATGACATATCAGTGGCTGCCTGGACAGTTCCTGTTTTCTCTCCATACGTTACAGCATCAATCTTCAGCCTTTTGGTCCCGTTTCTCTGACAGACATTGTAGAGCAGGGATTATGAAGGACTTACCTACCCTGTCTTGGCAGAGCTAGGCTGTCGACTTACCTGCTACCAAGTTTTGTCCTTTTTGGACAGCAGTCTGTCTACAGTTGAAGCAAGGGGTTTTTCATGCCAAGAGATAGGCTTGCCACTAATTCAACCATCTCACACTGGAGATTCTTTGATGCTCATCTTCTACTTGGAGTAGAATAGGGGTTCTGTCAGGAGCTGATATGTCTTCATATCAAAAAAAATCTTAATTTAAGACAACATCTTTGAATGCCATATTCTGCAGATCTCTTGGGGTTTTTGAAGATGCCCTTTCTATCTGTTGTATTTAGATAAGCAAATGTTGCTTGTCTCTTAACAACTTGATTTCTGAGTAGCTTAGAGAATATCTGTGATAGACTGTCATAGTAGCTAACAAAATGACACGCTTGCATGACTAGGAGTTTGTATTTCTTAACTATCCTAAATGGTTTAAGACGGTTGGTATCAAGAGGCTAGAGCTTCACATTTCATTTTTAAGTATCACTAGGTACAATACCTTTAAGAAGCATTACCTTAATTTTGTGTCAATATACAAAGATCAATTCCAATGTGGCCAAATATACTCTTAATTTTGTATCAATATACAAAGATCAATGCCTATGTAGCCCAATACAATCTTAATATTACGTCAGTATACAAGGGTCAATACCATTGTGGCCAACTATAATCTTAATTTTGTATCAATATACAAAGATCAATACCGATGCAGTCCAATACAATCTTAATTTTGCACAATATACAATGGTCAATACCACTGTAGCCAAATATAATACTAATTTTGTATCAATATACAAAGGTATAAGGGCATATTCAATAATCTGTCCCCTCTTCTTGGTCTTTCCCATACTATGTCTATGTCCCATTTTTCTCAAGTCTGTGCACTCCTACATAGGAGAGAAAGAAGGATACAGAAAAGAAAAAGAAGGAAGTCCCTGGGTCTAACCTCCAAAACCCATTTGACAAGACCATTTAACAGCTTGTAGTCTCTTCCCCTAAATAACAAAGTTTTCTGTCATCCATCAAATAACCAAAAGGGGGGGGGGGAGAAACACCCTCCCCACCCTCTGGGCATGGGACGTCGCTCTCTTAAAATGACTTCCTGCTGATTTGGGTCAAGGTAATCCTGTTTGTGGCCCGAACAAGAATGGAAAAATGGTTAAAAATGTTAGTACAATCCTTTTATGTTCAGTCTTTTTGTGCTCAGCTGTTTAGATGTCCTAAGAAGTTTGTAGACAGAAGCTGATCTTCCAGGCTTTACTGAAGTTCTGGCTGGGGCAGTGTGTGGAGCTGAATGATCTTAGCGATTTCGAGTTGTTGTGGTTGTAGACTTTTGATGCAAACAGCTATTGAGGGAGTCTGCAAGGCTGAATCAGCTATTTTTTAATAAACTTTTTCCTTATATTCGGACAGTATCTCATGTATCTTAGAATGGCCTCTGTATTTCTGTGTAGCCAGGATGATAGGTATGTACACTTGGCTGTAAAAAACTAATGTAGCATATACGATTAGATAAAGAAACACTTTATTTATGGTAAACCTTTATGATTTCCAAATGAATAAATGGAGAATTATGGAAATATATTAGAAGGATGACATGTAATTTGAGGAAAAGGTCATCTTTGAATATGTGTAGAAGTCAGGAAGTGGCTCCGTGCAATCTCCTGTAAATAAATTTCAGCAATATTGTAGAGCAGTGGAAATGATGGGTACATCTGAGCAACTGTGGTCCTTCAAGAAGGTGAGTGAATACAGGTGCAAGTGGGCAACTCAAGAAGACAATGAGCTAGTTTTCAGTGGTTGGACATCCACTGAAGCATCCAGTAAGGACTGCTGGTTATGAAATGGTGAGGCCTGCTTCAACTGCATTGATGTCTTCTTTGTAGAATTGGTAGAATGTCAGAGGTGGGAAAGAAGGCTCATAATGTGGAAGAGAGTAGGAGTTTATTTATGGATACAATGAAAGAGCAAGTTTAAAATGTTCTTGTTCGACAAGTACTTATTTATTATTGAAAAAGGAATTCACAACTAAGCTTGCAGAACGAACAGTCAAAGTGTTTACTACCTGACTGTTTTTGTTTTACTGTGAAGCAAATTTCAAGGGAATAAAACAAAAAACAAAAGGTAGACTACATTTTAACCATATTCCGGTTGAGCTGGTGATATTCTAGAGGGTGGGTACCAAGGAGTTAGGTTTAGAGGGATAAGATTCGATTGGCTAGATAGATTGTTTCATGTATAATATATTAACTTCTGGTACAAGAACACCAAGAAGTTAGGTTTAGAGGGAGAAGATTCATTGGCTAGATAGATTGTTTCATGTATAATATATTAACTTCTGGTACAAGAACTTATTCACATCATAGATTTTATGGTGCCTACCGTCCTCAATAAATGCATTTTGACTTTTATGCAATAGTAAGATACTTTCCTGAGAAGCCCTATAAGTTCTCAACTCTGACTCTTCAAAAAATGTTATGCTCCCCCCCTTTAAACCATTTTGTATTCCTTGTTGTTGTTGGAAGTAGATATTAAGTAACTTCATTGTCCCTCTCTCCTTTCCGGCTTCAAAACAGAACTACTTGGGAAAGTCAAGGAACTGTTTTTAGTGTCAGTTACCTTATTGTAAATTCCGTCCTTTCTATCTGAGAGTAGTGTTTGTGGCTTGTATGAACTAGGATGTAGATGTCCATGGTAGCTTGTAAAACATTAAAGTTGTAGTAGATTGCTTTTGTAAATACCTGATTCTCAGGAGTAGGCCTTTGCTACTTTACAAGTGGGTGAGCATGGCTCCTTCTTTCTCTTTTTCCCTTAAAACGAAGCTTCAATAGCTCAAGCAAACCCCTAATATCTGTGTAGGTGAGGATGGCTTTGAACTCCTGATCCTCCTGGCTCAACTTCCAAGTATTAGGGATACAATCATGTTGCAACACATCCAGCTTTTGGTAGTGTCCTTCTGACTATAGCTCATTTAAAAAAAAGATCTTCTCTAACTGTGCTCCACACTTCATCATAGAAATTCGGATTTGCTCTATTATATCAGTCCTTGATGATATGAGAAAAGTCAGAATTGAGTAAAGTAGAATATAACTTTGTTCTATGGAGTGTGTAGAGGCTTGCTTCTGCAGAAGATAGGAAACAGCAGACACACACACACACACACACACACACACACACACACAGAGAGAGAGAGAGAGAGAGAGAGAGAGAGAGAGAGAGAGAGAGAGAGAGAGAATATGAATAAATGAGAGGGAGGAGCACAGAAGTGAGCTCGTTCCTAGAGGTCTGTCTGTTTACCAGTTCCTACTTTCTTTTCCTAGTTGTGGCTGCATTTGTGTCTTTCGTTATTGAAAAAGGAATTCACAACTAAGTTTGGAGAACCAACAGTGAAAGTGTTTACTACCTGACTGTTTTTTTTTTTTTTTTTCTGAGCAGGCGTATACAACTGCAAATCTGTATAACAATTACCTTTTGTTGTTGTTGTTGTTTAAGCTATTTTAAGTTGTTTCTATTAGAGAACCGAAATGAGAATCAATGGATACAGTATTTAGCATCTTTTTAAATCCCCCAAATACTCATTAATTCCCCCCTAATGTTTACTAATTTGTTTTTAAAAGCCTATTATATCTTTCATTTATTGAACAGTCAGTATATTTTTTAGGGTTCTTTTGAGGTGCTGAGATGAAGAAATTTGATCCTTGTACCCAAGTTTGTTTTATATTTACTCAGGGAAAAGTACATGTATATTACTACCTTTGATGTTAGGTAAAGGAGGGAATAAGTCTATAAGTGATTAGATCTTTAACCTATTTAAAGTCATCAAAGTTTGCTTTGCCTTTGTCCTCGATCACTGTTTAGTTCCTCGCTTGCCTTTTGACCTAGCACCTTCACCTGTGCTTCTGAGCATTGCAGGTAGGCTAGGGAGTTGGCCCTTTAGACCTTTCTTATTGAAATGGCTGCAGAAGAGAATTGCAGTAGTATAAGCAAATTTGAAATGTTCAAACAAACTGGGCAGTAATGGCACACACCTTCAGCCTCAGCACTCACGAGGCAGAGGCAGGTGGCTATCTGTGACTTGGAGGCCAGCCTGTTCTAGAAGGCAAGTTCCAGGATAGCCAGGGCTGTTACACAGAGAAATTGATACTGTGATCTGTTACGTATTCCAAATGTTAAACAATCAGCTCCCAGAGAGGCCTGCTTGCTGTGCCAGGTCATAAGTACATCAAGTGCAGCAGTATTACCTTGCTTGCTAACCATTGTTCCTGATTGTTTGAATAAATGCTGAGGCCTGTTATTGGGCAAAGGGAGAGGTAGGCAGGGCTAATGTGTGTGGGCTTCAGGAGAGAGGTTGATGGGAAGAAGAAGCCAGGAGGAGACACACAATGGGATAGATGGAAGAACATCATGCTACATGGCTTGGAACATTGGCATAGCATGGAGATAGCAGCCCAAAGGGACATATTTATATATGGGGTTTTATTGGGGAATAGAATAGGCTAGAGTAAATGGGCCAGGATTGCACAATCCAGGCTAAGGCTTGTTAAAATCCATTAGGTGTCTGTGTGTTCATTTATAATGGCAGGCTACAGATTAACAATGCCGACCAAATAACTATAATATAAATACTGTTAAATAATTTAAATAATTGTTTCTATTAGAAACCCTGTCTTAAAAAGCAAAAAAAAAACAAAACAAAAAAAAAAACCACACACACACACACACACACAAGAAACCCAAAATAAAATGCCAGAGACTTAAATTAATTTTTTAAAAATAAATTTGGCCAGGAAGTCATCTCAGGATGACTAAGATATCCTTATCTATGCATGATTTGAATGCTTATTTCCCCATTTACCTTTGATCTTAGAAGAAGTTTTATTGTTTCTTTAGGTCTTGTGTCGTGTATAGAGAGGACAATTATAGTCCTAGATGATAAAAATGATGTCTTCCATAGGTATGCTGTTTTCCCTATACCTTGCATGACATAGTAAAATGGATGCTGAGATGGAAACCAGTCACATAAGGTTAACTGGAGAGGACTAGTTTCAGAACCACATTTTCTGAACCTGGAGGTTATGTAGGTTACATGTTTTATTGGCTCCTGAAACTCTGAAAAATGACCCAGTTCAGAATGACATTCAGCTCTTGAGAGCTGATTGAAGTGGGCATTGTTAGAAAATCCATTGAGAATTTATAGAACAGTTAATATTTTTCCCCAGGAATCTCATTCTTTTTAACAATAGAAAAATGTTATTGTTTGAATTTTGGAAAAAGATGTAAGATTTGTGTTACTGCTAAGGAAAATATAGGACATACTTATATTTTATAAAAGAATAAAAGGAAACAGTCTTGTTTGTAAAATATTATAGAAAGTAATAGAATTAATGAGTAAACTCAAAGACAGGTCAAATAGTTTTGTTTTATAGAATTCCTCTAGGCATTAACTTTAGAAACCTCATCATGTGGTGAAACTAATATTGGCTTAGCTATTGCATTCTGTCATACACCCACCTGAAGATACTAGCTTTCGCCTCACAGATTAATGCATATTTGGTGATTGCTGGGTGTAATTTATAAACATCTTTAAAGCAACCTCTTTCAGATTATAAACTCATTGTTATACCTATGAGATTGTATCATCACTATGTGCCCTGGTCCTAGTGCTGTCCTTGGCCATAAAAGGTACTTTGTTAATTATTGTATGAGTGAATGAATAATTTGTTCACATAATCATCTCTCCTACCAACTTTCCTGAAAAGGCATGCTGGAGATACTTGCAGTAACATTATTTGTTGGCTCTCAGAATCCTTTAGATTAGGTATAAATTTAGGCACTATAAATATGGTATAATGATGATGATGATGATAATAAATTTTGTAGCCTTTCAAGTGGACCAAAACTGTAGAGGAAAGGTAGTCAGTTGCTGGGCCTTCATTTCTAAGCTTCAATCCACGAGATAAAAACGATTGCCATGATTTGGGGGACAGAGTTTATTGAGCGCAGAGCAAGCATTAAAGACATTCTCAAGGCTTCCATCTAAGTCAGTGGTGGGCAAAAGTGTTTTCTTGAAGCCTGAGCACAGAACAGAGGAGACACTATCCTGGTGTACTGTGGGTAAGGTGCATCAGTTATGGGACTGTATATGCAGAGTGTGGCCAATGAAGAAAGTGAGCTGAGCAGCCATGGAAGCTTCAGGGATGAAGGAAGATGGCAGAGAGTTACAGGAGAAAAGACTGACAAATTGGGAGCTTGAGTGGATTATCAGTGTTTTCTCTCTGGTTCTCGACTCCTTTGCACTGAGTGTGTCACTGGCACAACACGCCTGGCTCCCTAGGGGAAATGTTCACAGGATTGGCCTTTCCAGTGGCGTGGTAACCCGTGATATGCTGACGTCACTCCTCAGTTAGGATTATGTCACTGACTACTACCCAATCAGAGTCCTGTGTTATGCCTGCACATGGCTCCGAGTCTGTTAAGGAAAGAACAAGATCAATATTTTCTTATGAATCGAGAAGGAAGAGTTAAAGGAGTTATTGTTTAGAAATGAAACTGATAAGCATATTGCATGGTCTGAGACCTGAAAAATAAGGAGATTAATTACATGCAAATACTTGTTGCTTCTGAAATTTGGGATAATGGTAGTGTCTATATTTAAATGTTTATGGGAAGTTTATTTACATGGTACAGTTTTGTGATAATTTTACTGTGGAAAATAATGACGATTGGTTCCTTTTTGTTGTTTACTCCTAAATGTATTGAAATCTCATTCTGTTTCTCTTTCTTTTTCATGCCAAGAGCAGTTGTAAAGATTGTGAATGGTGAAGAAAACATGTCTGCTGTAGGACCTTTCTGCCTTAAACATGTGGTTGCCATCATTGCCACTATATACCACATATGTTCTTTTTGTTGAAGATTTTCACTCAGTACTGTCATGCTGACTGACTTTTATTGACTTTTTTTATGAACATCTCTTGATGTCAGCTTCTTGGTGAGCGTTAGCCGGCTTCCTTTCTTCAGGTAAAGATAGCACAGAGCTTATGCAGTTCCCGTGTGGGTTGATGAAGAACTGGACTCAGTTCTCAGGGACAGCCTAACATTTGCTGAGCGCCTACTCAGTAGGTACATGTGTTTGCACTTGCTGTGGGATTCTTGTTTTGTTTTGTATATATATTCCTCGAAATGTGTTAGAGACAATGAGTTATTTTATTTTATTTTTGAAATATTCAGTTTTTCCAAGTCATTAACTTGGATTATATGTCAGGTCCTTCAAAGGCTAGGAACCATTGTAGTTGGGGTAGGAAGTAGTTGTTTTAATGCACAGCTTTTTAAGCTGGGTTTACTCACTGTCAGTATTCCTCCACAGGGTGATACACTATTTGATTCTTTTGATCAGTATATTGCTAAGTCTCAGGCATTTAGCTCACCTCTATACATCTCCTCAGTAACCTTACACAATAATTTGGAAACCATTATGAACTTCCAGACACTATGATTAATCATCACTTATTAACAAAGAAAGAAGTAGAATGGAAATGGGCATTGATTTTTGATACAGCCAGATTTTTATTTTTTTACTTAAAATCTTTTCTTCTGACCTGCTTTTATTTTATTTTGTTTTATTTTATGTATATCTTTTTTCCCCTAGCATCTAACCCTTTTAGTCCAATAAAAGCCTCTTTTTCTCATAACAATAAATGCAATATCAAACAACAAGAACAATAAGGAAACAATTATGAAAATTATAAAGTATAACATACATTCCCAATGTCCAGTCCATATGTATTTGGCACTGATAGACATATTCTGTTATCTATCACTGCTGTACTAGTAATGATCTTCATAATCTGAGAAGCTTTTGGCTCCAAACGAGAAGTACTTTCAATTTCATATTTATCAACAAACTTAGAATGACTTCACGGCTGTCCACCACCCTATCATACATTCGAAGAATCTTCTTATGTTAAAGTAAAATAAGAAAGGAAGGATTCAAACCTCCTAAAACTGGATCCAAGCCTATCCCATAAACTCTATGTCTTTCTCAATGAGATATTAGTAAATTCATTACATAACTTTGTCAAAGTTAAATTATAGACTAAAATCTATATATCTTACTACATGACATAGTATCACCCATCATAGAAGAGCTTATACGTTTTCCTGACCACACATTAATAACTGTTTTCTCCTTAGCTCCTCAGTACTCTATGTCATCTCACTAATAAAACAACTAGTCTCACACATACCGGTACAATAGATGCTCAAGAGGTCCAAACAATATGAACTATTTCACCAGCAGTTGTTCTAATCCTTATTGCCCTCCCCTCTGTACAAATTCTTTATATAATAGATGAAATTAATAACCCTGCTCTAACAGTAAAAACCATAGGCCATCAATGATATGAAGTTGTGAGTACACTGACTACAAAAACTTATGCTTTGACCCCTAATTTCAACAAATGATTTAAAACTAGAAGTCCGACTCTTAGAAGTTGACAATCCAATTTGAATACTCATTTCATCGAAGACCTACTTCACTTATCAGCCATCCCATCACTAGGACTAAAAACTGATGCAATCCAGGCCAACTAAACCAAGCTACAATTACCTCAGACTGCCCAGGACTTTTCTATGGCCAAGGCTCAGAGATTTTTCAGATCCAACCACAGCTTTATACCTATTGTCCTTAAAATGGTACCATTAAAGCACTTTGAGAATTGTTCTGTTTCCATAATTTAACATCACTATGAAGCTTAGAGTGTTAACCTTTTAAGTTAAAATTAGAGAGCCTAACTTCTCTGGAGTGAAATGCCATAATTAGATACATCTACATGATTTATTACTGCTGTATCCTCAATGATCACATTATCCATCCTGTTCCAACTCAGAATCTCTTCACAAAACTTCCCCAAAACCCTCATTACCAAATCTTTAAAAACATAAAAACTGAAAACCCTTGAGAGGAAAACAGGACATTTATATCTTGGATTGGTTTATTTCATCTGTTCTCTAACAGGGAGTTCCTTAAAGTTGAACCATCCAATCTTAGACCATAATATCTTGCCTGTGGAGATCTTTTTTCTATTTCTCTCCATTGATTACCATGTGAAAATTAATATTGTTGATGCTGGTGGTCAAATATTTCCTTAATGTATTCTCAAAGGGCAAGTGTAGCTTGTTTTGTTGTTCTTTCTTTTATATTGAAGTTCCCACATAGAGAAATTATATTACCTGTAATAATTCTGGTTAAGTCACTTTGTAGATTTTGAGGCAAGAATCCATTTTATTATTATAGAAAAAAGATGAGAGACATAACTACCTAGTGTTTTCATTATTTGCTTTCAGTCTGTGATGCTTTCAAGAGTTTGAGAAATAAGGTATTTAACTTCTCAACTTATGACTGATAGGATCATAGGAAAAGCACTCTAGTCTAATGGAAGCTTAAAATGCAGCCCTCAAAATTGCTGGATTGTACTTGACAGTGATTTGTATGTCTATGGATTATTAAACTTCAGCATAGAGAATGTCCAGATTTAAAAATTCCCTGTGTTATTCACTCGGTCTGATGTGAGGATCTGATGTGAGGAGCAGTCGTGCTTTCTGTTGTCTTATGTGGTAGATTAAGTTCCAGTCAAGGCCAACAGAACTGAGCTCCAGGAATTGTTCCTTCTGTGAGCTTTTCAAAAGTCAACCTCTCCTTCGCCCCTGACTTTGTTCTCTGTTGACGGCTAAGTGCATAAGCACCAGTCACCTGTTGGCATGTGTCCCTAAGAATGACCAGTCTCAGAGGGATCAGTGACCACTATGTGCACTATTTTATTATATTTATTAAGTGAGCCCTCATAAGTTATTTCAAAAACCTTGTGATTTATGCAGGTTTGATTAGTTATTCACAAACTTGGTGGTCGGATATTTACAGAATTTAGAAATCAGGAAACTTTGATTCCATAGTGGGGGCTTGAAGACTTGTTTAACATAATTTTCAAGTTTCTTTAGTTCTGTTTAAGTATTTATTTGTGTGTTAGTCATGGTTCTGGTGATGTGACATACCATGACCATGGCAACTCTTATAAAAGAAAGCATTTAATTGTGAACTTGCTTACAGTTTCAGAGGGCTAGTCTATAGTCTATTATCATTGTGGAGAACATGGGGGGATGGCAGCATGGAGGTAGGCACAGCGGAGGTTGAGAGTTACATCATGACCCATGTGCAGTGCGCGCGCGCGCGCGCACACACACACACACACACACACACCAGAGAGAGAGAGAGAGAAACAGAGAGGGAGAGAGACAGAGAGAGAGAAACAGAGAGAGAGAGACAGAGACAGAGACAGACAGACAATCCACCCCCAGTGACACAGTTCCTTCAGCAAGACCACACCTATTCCAACAATGCCACACCTCTTAATTCTTTTAATCATTTCAAAGAGTTCCACTCTCTGGTGACTAAGCATTCAAATATATGAGCTTGTGGGGGCATTCTTGTTCAAGCCATCACAGTAAGTTTTATGATTATGGCACTTATTGTTACTACAAGTCCTTACTGGTAACGTTGTATATATTTTGTTGTGTCCTAGAGTATACTTGGACTAGAAGTTATTTTAATGAGATTACTTTCAGTATTTATTATATAATCTGTATTTTTGTGTTTTATCATTTCTCTTCTGCTTGAAAGTTACATTATGAACATTTTGAGAGAGCTAAAACTTAAATGCTTCATTTATAATGAGTCAAAATCTGACTGAATGTATATTGATGCCCCAGAAAAGTTGAAGGGTCAAGGAGAATACTAACCAAGTGAGAGAAGACTGCAGAATGGAGTATTAAGGTGATTAACAGTTTGGGTTGGAAAGACAGTGATAAAGGAGAAATGGGGAGGATAATGACTTAATAATTATAATAGTATTGAAACAGTGGAGTCTTAGGCTACTAGGGAAAGAATTGACAGAAACATGGCTTTTTATGTTGTGTGGTAATCAATTTTAATGATATTTGCCTTGGACCTGAAATAATGAAGCAAGTATAAAACTTCTTTGCACTATTTATGCAAATTTATTATAACTATTGATTAGTTATTCACAAACTTGGTGATCTGAACATTATTTAAAATATTTCTCTAGGAAATCATCTGCCTTCCATTTGTATATATTTCCTTACTTTTGTTACCTCATTTAATTGTGTATTAGGACCAGTATTTTTCTATAATATTTAAATAATTTCAAATTAAGAAATTAAGATACAATTTACCTTCAATAAAATCTATCATTTTAGAAGATAGTATTAGTATCTTTTAATATGCTCACAAAGTAGCACAGTTGACACTTTGTAAAACTGGGATGTATTTGTCATTCAGAAAGGAAGCTGGTCATCAGCTGTCAATCACCATCACCAGTGTCCCCCTTTCCCTTTTCTCAACCTTCAGCAACCTCCAATTTCCTTTTTGACTCCATGATCCATCCTTTCTGGATAGTTGATGTTAATGAAACCATTCTTTATATAGACAGTATGTGTGGTCTTTCACATACTGCGTTGTTTTCAAGGGTCATCTGTATTGTAGCCTATCTCAGTACCCATGTTCTTATTTTTATATTATCATTTTTATAATTAATTCTTTGCCATTTTCATATAATGTATTTTGATCATATTAATCTCTCCCCTTGTCTCTTCATATTCTTTACCCATCCAAATTTATATCTTCTTTATTTTTTTTTAACCATTAAGTATTATTTGTGCTGCACATAATACTCTTGTATATGTGGCCTTCACTGGAGGTTAGTCCTACCTATTAGGGCCTCCACTCTAAAAAAAAAAACTTTGTTTTTTTCCAGTAGCTATTAACTGCTAATATCTCCTTATCGGGGGTGAGACTTTATGTTTACCTCTCTTCTCCATGCTAGAATTATGTCTGGCCTGAGCCTGCTCAGGTCTTGTGCGTACTAGCTCCATTGTTGTGAATTCATTTGGGCAACTGCTCTGTGGTGTTTGTAAACATCTACTACCTGTACCTCTTACAGTCTTTCCATTCCTTCCCTGAGCCGTGCAAGAAGAGGATGTGATACAAATGCCCCATTAGGGATGAGCATTCTACAGTTCCTGCTCTGCACTTTGATCTCATGTGAGTTTCTGTGTTAATTGCCATCTGCTGCAAAAGGAAAGCTCTCTGTTGAGACTTGATAGATTCATCAATTTATGGGTATAGCAATAAGTAAGTCATCAGGAGCTGGACTAACACTGTCCATTTAGCAGAGTAATAGTTGTAGGTTCTCCCCTAGGGACTATGACATATCTAGCCATAGGTTTTTGCCCCTGGTAACAGGGCCAGGTATGGGTTTCAATTTGTGGTGTGGGCCTTAAATTCAGTTGAAAAATGGAGATTACTCCAATGACATTCTTGCTACTATTGCTCCAGTGGGCCTGTCCTGCCAGGCCAGTCATTATAACTCACAGGGTTCACAGCTGGGTAAGATTGTTGATTCTTTTTATTCTCCTGTATTGTACAAGGCATTTTCCAGCACTATGAAATCTAGCCAGTAGAGATGAAGCTTCCAGGTCAGTACCAGCTTGAATTTTCCCATGTTCTGTGATTCCAGTTAATAGTGTTTTCAGCAGTATGGGCTTACTGCCACATAGGGGAGGCCTGAATATTTGTGAGGTGCGTGGTCAATGGGACTCCACCTGCCAGCAACTCTGAAGGGAATAACCCTTCTTTCCACTCCCTTTTTATGTGCTCTTCTGGGATGTCTAATAGGTGCTTTGTTGCCCTGATAAAGGGTTCTTCCATTCAAACTTTCTTTATGTGTTTAACTTATTCTTTTATAAATATGTACTCATGTATTTAGTGTATGTGTATGTGTGCACACATGTGCAGTATGTGTGTTATGGCTCATGAGGTCAGAGGACAACTAGGAGGAATTGATTCTTTCCTTCAACTCTGGGTTCTGGGGGGTCAAATTCAGGTTGTTGGTGAATGCCTTTTATCTTATGAGCCATCTCATGGACCTATGTATTTAGCTTTTTGAAGAAACTACCTGTATCTGAAATTAGCCCTACTATTTTACATTCTCTCCATTTTGATTATATTATTTAAAATTAGACTGACATACTTCAGGAAATGATTTTTCTAACCAGTCTCATCATGCATGGTAGAATGAATTATTATTTGAGGCTTTGGAAAGCCATAAAAATTATTAGTGTGTTTTGATGAGTCCATCTTCCTATTGTAATAAAATAAAAACAAAATTGTTTAGTTTATTTGCTCTGTTTGGAACAATACTATAGCAGGTGCTTAGTACATATTTCTCAATGAATTACTCTAATTAGCCTCCCATACCTCCTTTATAAGGGACAATAAATTCCTAGAGAGATGGGGTGCTTCCTAAAGTCACACAGAGTAAGGGACAAAGGAAAGTCTAGCATTGTGCTCCTGATTTCCTTACTTTTTTCTGTCAGTGTCATCTCCCTGTTTTTCCTGAGCCCACTGGTCTCTGTTGACCTGGTACAAGGTGCTCTGATTATTTTCTAGCTGTGCTTTGGGGTTTATTGACATCTAATGAGTATTTTGTTCTTGTGAAATCCTTTACATGATTACTGCTGAGTCTAGAATCATAAAAGGAGAGAAACATTTAAATAACTATATTTTATCTAACAAAGATAAATTACAATTGCCTATCAATAAATAGATAATTTCCAGAGCTGCCATGGTTATTAGATTGTAGAACATAATACATATGTGCCTTCCCTTGTGAGTCACTTGCCTTTAAAAATTCTCAACTAATTATCTGAAAGAAAGACAGGTTAATCCAAGTTTGTTCTTTACTAGTATTTGTTCCTAATCACCGGTGCTGTGGATGGAGGAATCCATCTTACCAGCCTTTCCCCTCTCCCCGCCAACTCTGTTCTTCCAGATTAACATATGTGTAAATTAACTGTAGCACAGTGTAAGTGAATGTCACTTGCTCTGTGTGGAAGCAGTGTTCTTGAACCATATTTGCATGTTAAGTGGAGTTTTGTGCTTGAAAAATAAGTTTATAGACTGGATGTGCAGTGAAGTTGAGATTTCACTCTAATGGCTGGGGTGGAAATCTGGAGCCTTGGAGGACAATGAGCACATATTTCACTTTTTACAGAGATTTTATGAGATATGGAAAAAAAATAGGCATTCCAGTTACTTTAATTAAAACTCATTTTGAAGGTGTGTAGAATTCCCATTTTCTTTGGTAACTTTTGACTAGCCAGTAATACCTGATACGAAAGTAACAGGCTTTAAAGTTTCCTAAATTCTTGTTATATTTTTCCAAGTTTGTGGGCTACATACCAAAAAGGATCATAAATCTATTAATACAATAATTGTATTCTTAATCTATTTCATCCGTGTAGTATGTGGGTTGAATATGGAAGAATATAAAAGAGTTACTCTTTTTCTTAATGTATGAAATAAGGCATCATTGGACAGTTAGCATGGTGCTATAAGGAAAAAAATTCCCACAGGCTTTTATTTAGATTCACATTCAAATTCTGCCCCTATGGTTACTTGTCCAAATCACAGACCTTGATTAAGGCACACTCTCCTATTTGTAAAATGTGAGTAATTATTTCTACTTCTTGGCAGATTTGGTGAGATGACACATGGGACACATAGTAGATATTTAGTAGTTGATAGTGAGCCCTGAGGCTCATTTGATGTCTTAATAATATATATGTATACATATGTATGTATTTATATTTGTTTTGAATAGTGTTTAATTGGTTATGTGGTTGGGAAGTTAACTCTTAAATGTTTGTGGGTAGTCAGAGCACTTAAACTTTGTATTATAAATGTTTATTTGGAGCTGCTGTAAATCTGCTTGTTGTGTGCTTTCTGAGCTCTTCGGTTTCCGCTAGTGCCACGACTGCTTATGTTATCCAAGTGGGAAACCTTGGCACAATCTTTTTTACTTATCATCTATTTGTAATTCTGCTGCCTAGTTGTTATTTTTTGCAAAGCTAAGCTAATGTTGCATAAAATATTATAGATGGTGTTATAAAGTAGACAGTTTAGGAAGTACGTACACCCAAACACTAGCTTATATAATCTCTCTAATCACTTTGTTTCTATAATTGTCCTTTCTTTATCAGCATATTTGTGACTTCAACATAAGCATAATTAACCGATCTTTTAAATTATTATTTAACACTTATTTGTTTATTACTAAATTCACTTATAACAAACACCAACAATTTCTTAACTATTAATCCTATAAATTCCTACAACCCCTTTAACCTATCCACTA
Source organism: Lophiomys imhausi (assembly GCA_907164525.1). Classification (NCBI taxonomy): domain Eukaryota; kingdom Metazoa; phylum Chordata; class Mammalia; order Rodentia; family Muridae; genus Lophiomys; species Lophiomys imhausi. The sequence continues at coordinate 4,015,172 of CAJQZJ010032516.1, forward strand.
AACCTATTGATAATTATAACAACTACTTTCATAACCTTTTAGAATGATACAGTCTCTGGGGCAGGTCCTCAGTCATCAGGAACACAGTCTTTGTTGTAGATTCTTTAACACACTTAGCAGTCCTTTCTCTGGATCTCTCAGATGCAGGTTCGTCAGGGTAAGTTGGTTATTGCAGTCTCACCTTAAATAAGGCTTCATGCTTTCTTCTCTGTGGGAGACCCCAGCCGTCTGCAGGCCAACTTACTTCTTTTGAATCAGGAACTCAGCTGCTCTGCCTCAGTCCTTAAAGCCAGGCACAGTTTCCCCTAGGCCACTGATCGGACAGACCAAACCCCTCCAGGCAAAAACTGAGCCACAGGGTCCAGTCCTTGGCCTTTTGGTGTCTTGCTCAGGCTTTCTTTGCTCACCGGCTTCTTTCTGCTTCAGGGAGAGAGCTGGCCATCAATGGCCAGCCCTTTTTTCAGCAGGACTCTTGGAGCTCTCTAGCATCAGGGGCCTCTTCTTCTTCTGGGCTCCATGCACTGTCCTTAAATAGGAGGAACTCTGTTTCAGCTTAATTTGGGCTCCGCCCACTTAGCAGCTGAAAACAATGTCAGGCCAGATACTTTGTTTCTTCAAGTCTATTGAGTCTTTCCTGTTTTTCCTGACTTCAACCTTGTTTTTCAGTCTATTAAGTCTTTCCTGTTTTTCCTGACTTCATCCTGATAATGAATGCTCTTCAGGCCCCGAATTAAGAGACAGTATCAGAAACTCCTATATATTTTTTAAATCTAATTTATCTAACCCCTACACATAATTTTTACCATCATTTTTTCTATTTATTGTTTATTTTCTAATGGTCCTATTAAGACCAAATTTATATAGACAGATCTTTTCCTTCCCTGGTGTAGTGTAGATGGAATTCCTTAGAATACCATTAGGATCAGGCTGTGAGGTGTGAGCCACTAGACACCCCAGCCCTGTGTCTAAGACTATGGTATATTTAGCAGATACTCATTTTCTAACTCAGTTCATTGTTCCTCTTCCACCTTCCTGGCACCATTAGGAATCCTTGCTCATGACATTGGGTTTGGACATTTGCCTACCCATGACCAATGACATCTTAACAGATTTGCCACAGCAAAAGCTAAATGTGGACTTGGGCTTTTGTACTTCTGTCAGTTGTCCTGAGTTATCATCCTCGTAAGTAGCTGCTAAACGATGGAGATGAGTGACCAGAGCTGGGCTGATCTGCAGCTTTGTATCAAGTCTAGCTGAGCCCACCCTGCAGCTGAATCTTAGATCATCAGCGTATTGTTGTATGCTGCTGAGCTGTGGGATAGGTTTTAGTCACTTTCGTTGTGGCTGTAGCTAAAGGATACAGGAGGATGCTGATGTAAGAACTTTTCCATGGGCACTGATTTCGGAGCTTAGCTTTCCATGTAGAATCAACCTTTACCGTTTTATAGCACCAGTGCTTCACAAAAAACACTATCAGAGTACGTGCTATTCAAAATGGAGGTCAGAGTCACAGGGGTGTGACCAGCACAGATCTGGAAGAGGGCTCTGGTTTTCACTAAGTGATTCTGCAAGCCTGCCTGTCCTTGGAAATTGTTTATGGGAGGTTATGGTAGTGGCTCTCTTTTTGTATTGGATTAAATAGTTATATTTTCTTAGTGGTAAAAAGGGACGTGAATCCACACAGTCTCTTTAATTATGGAAAGAGCCTATTAAAATTCCATTTTGTTTTTAGAAGTAAACATGTAAAGGAAGCTGGAGGAGGCCATGTACCTTTTTAAAATAATGATTGTCTTGGGCTAATTTCTTCAGTGTGCCTTCAGCATCATTAGACGCCAATCCTACTGTGTGGTCTCATTTGTAATCAGAACTGATTGGAAAGGAAAAGCCAGCATGCCAGAGACCTCCCTGAAGTGAAGGACTTAGAAACCTGGCCATTGTTTAAACTGCTTGCCCTCAGCAGTAGTTTTTCTCTTGCTAGGCGTGTGTGTGTGTGTGTGTGTGTGTGTGTGTGTGTGTGTGTGTGTGTGT